>JANIJG010014608.1:0-19233 GCA_024611175.1 Megaceryle torquata
CGATGTTTCCCAGAAGGAGCAACCTCTCTTCGCCCTCATCCAGACAAGACACGTCCAGGTGCCTCCTGCTGTCTTTTTTTCCCCCTGGGTTTTAGGGACCACAATTCCCAGGGAGCAGCACCAGATTCCTCCAGGACAGCTCCCTGGGATGATTTTTCCCTTTACAGGATCCTCGTCTGGGCAAGAGCGGAGTTTCTGTTGAGTCCTGCACCTTGTGGGCACGTGCCCCCAACCGCCGTGTCTGTGGGAAGCTCTAAACTGGGAAGGAAGCAGACCCTCCCCCCCAGAGGGATACAGACAGGCAAGGATACAGACATGGCCAGAGAAACTCCAGCAGAGATGGGAAGGGTAAAAGTGCACGCCACAGACAACAAACCAGCCCCAGACTGGAACACACAAGTAGGGGAGTTAACCAAAATCAGGGAAAGGAAATCAGAAGAAATGTCGGGTTCCGACCGGTACTGACCAGGGGAAGGGTGACATCACCAATGACAACACGCGTGCTGAGAGCTCCTCACTCTGGAGCCTAAAGCTGGGCTTGGCCTCTGAGCAGAAAACTTGGTCAGGCCCATCCTCACAGGATGGTCCCAAAGGAGATGGAAATTGTACCTGGAGCACCCAGCTCATGCACCACCTCTGCACACACAAGAAGGGGAAAACCCGCTGAGACCAGTCTACTTGACCTTTCTGTTTGGCAGAACCTCTTCCAGAAGGAACAGGAAACCCATTCCCTTACTGCTCTGCCAGAGCGTGAGGATAACGGCCTCCCTGCAGACACAGACCTGCCTCAGCACAGCTTTCCAGCAAGTAACCGGCTGCATTCCTGTCAAGACAGAGAGGCCCCGTGCTGTCATTAGCGGGCAACAGCAGAGAGGCGACTGGCAAAACACAGCCACCCCTTCCTGAGGGGTGTGACCAGAGCAGGACTGGTCACGAGCCACCCGAGGATGCCAAAACTTGGGCCTACCAAAATACATTAGAGTGGGGCGCAAGTTCCCTTCAGCACCCCCGCTCTTGGGCTTTGTGGCTGGGGTCATCGTAATGCAGAATTACCCTTTGATTTTCTAATTGCCATTCTTGGACCTAACCCAACAATAGGGAAGAAATTCTGCTCACATTCCCTCCCCGAGCACCCCACGGCCCTTAAGTCTTTTTTGACTGCCCTTGGACTGCGTGTGGAGCCCGCATCACCACCCAGACAGAAGAGCAGGAGCAGGTGACAGCCCAAGGGCCCCACAAGGCCAGGAAGCTTCCCAGGGACGTCCTCAAGCTGGGCCCAGGGAGGCAGCCGGCTTCCCTCAGAGGAGGCTCTGTCTGGCACGGGGGACCCTGCCAAGGTCTCGCTGACCCTGGCAACACCTCTGCTGGAGATGGACCGGCACCCAGCTCGGCCAGTGACTGGCCTTCCACCCCCTGAGCCTCCCACCAGTTGTCCAGGGGCACCTGGGGAGGCGAGGGGGGCAAAGGGGGGCTCGCCGGCTGCTTGGGGCACGGACTGGCCTCCAGCACCCCCTTCCTGCAGCCCGGCGGGGGCAGCTACAGGTCCCCAGGAGCCCCCTGGGCTTTGCGGGTTTATTTTGTGCTGGTTCCCACAGCTCAGCTCCTCCTGGGAGGGGTGGCTCCCCCGCACTCACCGTTGGAGCCGGAGCCGGTCGGGGGACGCGCTGCCGCTCCACGCTCTGTCCGGCCTCACCGCTCCGCAGCCAGGCTGCTCTTCCTCGGGACCGGGATCGGGACCGGAGGCTCGATTGGGACCGGGGACTCGGCTGGGACCGGGGGTTCAGCTGGGGTCGGGCCGGCTCCGCAGCAGCTCCTCCTGGCCGCTGCCCGCCCGCGGCCGCTCCGCCGCCTCTGAACCGCCCGCCGTTGTCCTGGCAACGCCCAAGCCTCGGGGCGGCGCTCGCGACCGCTGCCAGGTCGACAGTTGCCAGCGCGCGGTGCAAGCGATTGGCTGACTCGTCTCGGCTCGGCTCGGTTGAGCTCGGCTGCGTTCACACAGAAGCGCTATGGTTGGAAAAGACCTTTAAGCTCATCACGTCCAACCATTACCTAACTCTACCAGCGCCACTGCTACCTCGGCCCGGCTCGGCTCAGCGCGGCTCCGGTGGGCTCGGCCCGGCCCGGTTCGCCCCGAGCAGGGCGATGCGGCCAGAGCACAGCAGAGCAGGGCAGGGCAGGGCAGACGGGTCCGGCCCGAACGGGGCCGCGGCTGCGGAGCGCTCCCCTCCTGCCGTGCCCCGGGAGCAGCCCGGCGGCGGGCACGGGAGGACCCCCTGTGTCTGCCCCGGCGCGCTGGGACCGCCTGACCTCACAGCGGGTGGCAGCGTCGTCACACGCAAAGCCCTGGGGAGCCGCCCCCGAGGAGGGGGTCGCGCCCCCCGTCAGGCACTCGGGGTCGGCATCGCATCCCCCTCGGCCACCCCTTCCCCAGGCAGAAGAAACCCAGCGCCTTCCTGCTGTCCTCCTCGGCATGGGCCAGACCAAAGGGCTCCCCGGCCGGAGGGTGGGTCGCAGTCGCAGCCCCCGAGACACACGGGCACCGGGGCTTCCTCCTCTGCCCCTCTCTGCTGTGGCCCAGTAACACCCCCAGAGAAGAGCCACGAGCCAAGCGCAGGGAGAGCCCCGCGGCTCTGCAGGGAGACAGTCACACACCCACCGGCAGCGCTGCTGACAGGGGGGGGGGCAAAGCGTCTGCCCTCCTGCTTCTCTTCTCCCCGGGACGATGTTTCCTGCTCCCCGGGTTTCTCAGGCACTTCTTCCTTTGCTCAGTTGTAGGGCTTTCTGTCCCCGTGTCCGCCCGCCCGCCCGCTCCTTATCACACTTCCCTCCTCAGCCTGATGGCACGGGAGGTTTAAGCATCCTCTCCCAGAGCCCCGCCGCACCTGCCTGTGGCTGAGCAGAGACCTGATGGTCGGCCTGTGACCATGGCAAGAGGAGCCTGCTCAGGGCTGGAGCTCTCCCACTCCTCTTGCTGCTGAGAGCACTGCCCTGTGCAGTGCCCGGCCTCCTGCAAGGAACAAGGCTGTCTGCCCACACATGCTGCCTCTGAGGGGCTGCCAGGTCCTACACAGACTGTGGACTCTCCACTGTGTACTGCAGAGGAGCATTTCCCAGCTGAGCGTGAGCCATGGCTGGCAGAGCGATGTAGAGCTGCACACAGGAGGCGAGTGCCAGGAGCTGCAAGATAAAGAACGAAACAAGCACAGGGGACTGCAGAGAGGCAGGACACCCCACCAAATGCCAACAGATGAGCAGCAAAGCCAGGGGCAGGACCAGTAGCACCAGCGCAGTTGAGATCCCCCCTTTTGGGGGTTGTGAGTAGCACAAAAATGTCCTGCAGGAAGCAGAACAATGGAGGAGCCTTTCCCAGTTCCAACTTCTCTCACCAACAAGCTCTCCAGCCTAATTACACAGATTGCAGCAGCCAGGAGCATTGCCTGGGGTCCAGAGCCACTGATGCCAACAACAGGGCATCAGTGCCATGAGCCCAGGTACCTCTGGAAGTGTGCAGCTTTTTCCACTGTTTATGGGATGCTGAGGAGAAGAGAGGGAAGAGGTTCCCCAGGAAAGAGCTTGTTTCTGCTTGGTCTTTTTTAAGTACCTTTCCTTTGAGAAGAAGAAGGCCACTTGTTTAAAGGCCAAGATGCTTTCTCAGACTTAAAGGAAAGCCTATCCCAGTGAAGATTAAAAAAAAAAAAAAAGGGGGGGGGGGGGGGTTGCTTTTTTTATTTAAATTTAACTAAACTATTTTCTCTATTGCAGAAATGATTTTCCAAAAATAACATCTGAGAAATATTATCCATGATTCTGTAATGACATTTGCCATACTGAGAAATCAAACTGGGTTTGTGTATGTGTTGTAGCTTCAGCCAGCAAAGTTCCTCTTCTGACAGCCTCACCACTGACACCATTATAGGGCCAGCTGCCTGGGTGTCTTTCTGATAACAAGTCATCAGTCGTTTCTTCTCTTTCTGCTCTCTGTCCCACCGCATGTTCACCTGTCTGACTCTTGGACAGATTTCCTCTGCTGAGTCTCATCAGTAATGCAGGTCTATAATCATCACTCTGTCCACCCTGCTGTGTTCACAAGGATCTGTCCACATCTCCTGATTGTCCATCTGGGTCAGTCTGGTTCACTGGTACAGTTCACTGATGAAACGCTGACTTTTGATGTTTTTGATATACAACATGACTTCTGGTAACCCCAGGTACTAATTCCTCCTGACCCTGCCTGCCAGTGGGTTTACAAGAAAGGCACTGGGGAGACTTGAAGTCCTCACAGGACATTCTCAGGCTGCGTCGATGCTGCTTTAGTGGAGGTTTGTGAGAGGGAAGATGTAACCAGGTACAGCTGAGTCCTTGGTGCCTGAGCAGAAAAATAACCAGTGCCAGGCTGCCCAGAAGATGCTCAACCTCCAGCCTGAGAGTGCTCCTTCCCAGGACACAGCGTCAGATGCTCCAGCAGTGATAGTCATGAACCACAGTCGTGAAGGAAACCAGTGTAACTTCTTCCCTCCCCTTTCTCAGGCTCAGCTTCAGCCCAGGTTCCTTCCTTTCCTCCTGCTCATTACTGCTGCAAGTCACACTCGGTCACAGGCAACAAGGGGTGCAGGGTTGAGGTTCTGTGCACAGCAGGGTCTCACTCTTTGCTGGGCTCCCACCTGGCTCCTCTGCAGGCTGCAGCCCCTCCAGGGGTGTGGTGGATTCACCCTGGGTGGCAGGTGGGCCCCCATCCCACTGCTCAGTGCCCCCCACCCCTCATTGTGATGGGGGAGAGAATCAGAAGGGTACAAGAGAGAAAAACCTCATGGGTCAAGATAGAGATAGTTTAACCAGGGAAGGAAACTCCCTTAGAAATATTCAATCATAGCATGGTTGAGGTTGGAAGGGGCCTCTGGAGGTCATTGGGTTCACACCCCAGCCCAAGCAAGGCCATCTACAGCCAGGTGCCCAGGACCGCATCCAGACAGTGTTTAAACATCTCCAAGGTGGGAGACTCCAAAACCTGCCTGGGCACCCTGCGCCAGGGCTTGGTCAGCTTCACAGGGAAAAAGTGTTTCCTGATGTGCAGAGAGAATCTCCAGTGTTCCAGTTTGAAGCTGCTGCCTTCTTCTCTAGGTTGCCCAGCCCCAGCTCTTGCAGGGGAAGGGCCCTTTTTTAGACAGCTGCATGTGAGACCAGGCAAGTGGGACATCATTTCCTGACATAAACAGTGCTAAAGGAGATCAGCTCACGGACATCTGCCCTTACTTAGGGCTTGTTACCCACCTGGTCAACTCTTGATCCATTTCCTGGTCCTCACCCCTGCCCATCTTATTTTACAGTCCTCCTGTAGCAGGGGTGAACCCTGGTGCGCTCAGCCTTTGAGGGAAGGGACTAAGGAGAACAGGATAAATGGAACTAGATTCTCAACTCCATCTCTTCTTGGAGGGACCATGTTGTTTCACCGCTGATGGGAGTCCAGGGATGGATACATTGCTATGTAGGGGGATAATCCCTGGACCAGGGTGGAAAGAGGCCAAACATACCACGTGTTGCATTATCTGACTCCTTTAGAGCATCGTCTCCTCCTCACAGACAAGTTCCCCCTGAGGAGCAGTGAAATGGCTGCCTGTTGCTACTGGTGGAGTAACAACCACTCAGTGTTTACGTGTCAGATGGACATTGTGTGTGGATGTGTTCACAGTGTCTCAGCTCAGGAGGTGGCTGAAGAATGATGGTTTCTTGTCAAGGCACTGATATGGTGTCAAAAAGCTGCCTCAACATGTCTGGAATCTCAACTCCCAGCTGCATCCCACCACATGCCCAAGGCATAAATAATTACTCAAGTTGTAGTGTAGTGGTAAAGCCTAATCTGAAATATTTTCACCGATTCTGACCTTTTTAATGCTGTGAAGAATATCACAAGAGTCCATCTAACACTAGAAACCTCTAGTTCTTTTTGCAGGGAAAAAAGTGTTTTCTGGCAGCATAAGGCAAATCAAAATAAAGTGCAGTTCCAGGTTGAGGCTTTTTTAATTAGAATCTCATAGAATGATTTCGAAATGTAAAATGTCCAATTCATGGCACTCAAGGATCAAAATCTTAAAGCTTTCCCCCAGAACACTTCCTGGTGAAGAAAAGGACATTCTAACCAACACCTTCAGTACATGAACTGGAAAAGATAAAGTAGAAATTCATTTAAAGAATTTAATAGTTGAGACAAGCGATGGGAAAAGCTGAATTACAAAAGGCACCATACAACATGACATTCATACTACCAGTTTACCTTCTCACAACAAGGAGGACTCCTGGGTCAGTTCTTTCCACCAAAAAGATGCCTTGGTAGTGCAAGGATGATGCTGGGGAAACAACCACCACAACAAGAGCACATTAGACTCAAATTACTTCCCTGATATATAATAACAAGGTAATTTCTGTCCACCAGAAGGACACAGCCCCAGCACAAAATCATACGGAGCAAGAAAAAACAAGGGAAATATCAAGAACAACTTGTGTCATAACCGTCTGGTGTCACTAGTTAAGGAGACTGGCACACGAGAGATCAGCCAGGAGCTGTCTTTCTTCACAAACTATCAAAGCAGCCATTCGGCTGCTGCTCAGCCCGCGCTGTGCAGTGAACAGGCTGCTCCAGAGGATGCAGCTCCAGCTGTTTTAGTGCTCATCTGGTCACCCAGCGAGTGGGTGCAGGGGGACTGTAATTACCCTTTGAAATGGGGTGTTGGGGAGTCACAGGTCCAAGGGCCAACCTTTGCTACAGACTCCCTGGTGAGGAGAATAAGCTGCTGTCAACAGCTGCCTGAAGAGCTGCCAGCCCACGAACCTCTATCTCTAGCTGGCTTTCCCCAACAGGCTCAGCAAAATAAATCGCCTTCCCACCCCAGGGCAGAGAACAGGCTGAGTCTCACCAGCAGTCACACTGCAGTGCTGAGGAACCGAGGAGGATTCCCCTGGGCAAGCACGTCTGAGCTCTGCAGGGCCAGGGGGCACGTTTCAGAGCCACACACAGAGCCCAGAGGAGAGCAGGCAGTACAGAAGAACCCTGCAAAGCAAACGGGATGTGTTGGCACAGGGAACAAGCAACCTAGGACCTCAATCTCTGGGAAAAAAAGCCCTGGAATTAGTGGCAGCCACACTTAATGAGACTGCTGCTTGGGGGAGAGGGGTTGCAAAGCAAAATTCCCATCTGACTGTTCCCGCGGGGAAACAGGGGCACTGGAAAGGCTCAGCTCAGTCACAAGCTGAAACTCAGGAAGTTCCACCTCAACATGAAGAAAAACTTCATCACTGTGAGTGTGACAGAGCCTGGAACAGGCTGCCCAGAGAGGTTGTGGAGTCTCCTGCTCTGGAGACTTTCAAGCCCCAGCTGGATCTGTTCCTGTGTGGGCTGCCCTGGGTGACCCTGTTCTGGCAGGGGTGTTGGACTCGATGGTCTCCAGAGGTCCCTTCCAACCCCCACCATTCTGGGATTCTAAGATTCCAGAGCTCAGTGCTGCTCTGTCTGCTGGTGTCACTCACACTGAGCCCTGAGACACTCACTACAGCAGTGGCCAGTGTGCTCCAGTATAGGCATCTGTGTCAGTCTGTGCCAATGGGCTGCCAAAGGAGGGGAGGTGGCAGCACTGGGCACAGGTGGCATTTCCAGCAGGGTGGGCTCTCCAGGGCCCTGCGAGGGGGAGGCAGCACTGGGTGCCAGCTGACTTTTCTGCACAGGGCATTCTGGAAGGTGCTGGGTGCTGCTGCAGCTGCTGGCTTGGGGCCACTTGTCCCGGAGGCTTCAATGTCTCATGCTTCCCTAAATAGAAAGGGAAACAGTCTGAGCACTGTGAGGGGGGGAGTCAGATATCCCAGACATGGGCTTTTGTGGCATGAAATGCCCCTGTTCCTGCTCCCCACACCCTGTGCAGCTCTGCAGGTAGAGGAAGCTTGTATTTGGGTGGGTGGGTGAGAGAGGGTCCCCTCTTGCTGCAGAGGGGTGCTGCTTGCACACAGGTGCCCCCCATCCAGGCCGGGCTGGCTGCCAGGGGCCTGGCTCGCAGCCCTCCCCAGGCACTATATAGCACAGGCGGTGACGAGGAGGGGACAGGCTGTGGTGACAGGTGACGCTGATGGGCAGCAGGAGCTGCCAGATCCCGCCCAAACTGGGAGTGGGAGGTGAGCTCTTTCCAGAGCCCCACGAACTCACTGTGGTGGGGGTGAACTTCTTTAATTCTTACATTTTTTTGTTCGATTTCTTTCTTTTATTACTTGACTCCTAAGGATCTACAGCCGTGGGAAAAGCTTCTGAGAAGCCCCAGCATTGAGGAACATTACAGATCTTTGCTTTCAGAACTCTTCAGCCTGGTAAGCTGTTCTGATTAATATGTGTGTTAATTGTATCGGTCTCGTGGTGAAACTCAGCTTGGTGGAGGCAACCTCAGTTGAAAATGGGACACAAATGGATGTTTTTCCTTAAAGTTCTCCAGATGGAGGATCCCATCCAGCTGAAAGAGGAGGGCAATAAATATTTTCAGGCCAATGACTACGAGAAAGCCATTCAAAGCTACACTCAAGCCATAAAGCTGAACAAGGACAAGGCTCTGCAGGCAGTGCTGTATAGGAACAGGGCAGCCTGTTTCCTCAAGAAGGTGAGAAAAGCTCCCAGCTTTTTGTGGGGAGAAGAGCAGGGAGGCAGCCAAGGGTGCTCACCAGTTGTGGACAGTGTGGTTTGTCAATTTATTGAATAGAATGTTTGCAAACTGGTCTGAAGTTACTGGTTCTGGACTTGTCCTGGAGCTGTAAAGCTGCCTCGCTGCTTCAGTTCTGATGGGGCTGAGCACACCAGTTCAGCTCAGAGATGGTCCCACTTCATCACTTTGAAACAGAAGTTTTTGGCAGCCAGTTGGCTCCACACTTAACAGGGGAGCTCTGTAAGCCAGGGGTTGGGGTGCAGAGGCATCTCTCTTGCTGCCTGTCTCAGCACAAGGGCAGCAGGCACAGATACTTAGCAAAACAAAGAGTTATTGATACCCGTACCAAAAATGTCTCAGCTCCCTGCAGTCAGCCTGCAGCCATCTACTGTGGGATTTTAGCAGATTTCTTGCATGGTCCTGAATTTTCACTGATGCAGAAGCGATATCAAGCTAAACAAAGCTCAGACAGGCTGTTCTGAGTATCCCCTCCTCCTTCCCTCCTAGTGATCTGCCACTGCATGATCAGCAGCATGTGTTGTCTCACCTGCATCACACACCTTCTCCACTTCCCTTCCACCAGTGACATAAAAGGCCCCGAAACCCACATCTTTCATTCCACAGGCTGCTGCTGGCTTCACTGGGGTGTCCTGTTAGTAAGTGGGAACAGAGGGTCCCAGTGTACACCAGTAACAGGGACGTGCCCTCCTATCCCACTGCTAACAAATCCCTTCTCTGGTCTGACAGGAGGAATTCGCCAAGGCAGCCTCGGATGCATCCAGAGGTAAGGAGGGGTCTGTTTTGGGGAAGGAGAACTGCAGCGCTGGATGTGCTGCTCTCACATCTGCTTCTGGGGCACTGTGGTCTTAGTCCTTCACGTCCACTAACGCCCAAGTGCTGAGGCCACAAGGGCTTTAATGGAGGAGGTTCAAAAGAACCAGTACAAGTCCCAGTTCAATGTGTTGGTGCAGGCAGTGCTGATCAGGTTCCGATTCACTCACGGCGTTAACAACAACTCCACCTTTCAAGGGGCTGTAGTCACTGTAATGCACATCACAGTTTACAGAGAGGATTTGCAAGAAGCAAACTGATGCCCAGTGTTTTGGGTGACTTCCCCAGCTATCGACATCAATGCTTCGGATATCAAAGCCTTGTACCGGCGCAGCCAAGCTCTCGAAAAACTGGGGAAATTGGACCAAGCATTCAAAGATGCTCAGAAATGTGCCACCATCGAACCCCGCAACAAAAACTTCCAGGAGACCCTGAGGCGACTGGGGGCCAACATCCAGGAGAAGGTAAATGCTTCACAGACCAGGAGCAGAAAGTCTTTGCTGTGGGTGACGCGGGGGGATCATTCATCATTCTGGAAACTCATACTGGAAACTCATAACTATGTTGGGTGATAAATAAACTCCATAACTGTAAATTCATACCTGAAGCACATAAATCTGAGGATCAGATTGAATAGTTAAATTAAAAAGCATGGCATGGCAGCTCACTCCCAAGGCTGGCCTGGTCCTGGAAAGGAACTGGATCACTTTTGGACTGGGTCTGACAGTTACGACACAGACTTAGTTGCCTTTATGGGGGTTCTGAGAAGAAGAATGGACTGCCCAGGGAGGTGGTGGAGTTGTCATCCCTGGAGGTGTTTAAGGAAACACTGGATGTGGTGCTGTGTGCCATGGTCTGGCTGATGTCATGGTGTTGGGTCATGGGCTGGACTTGATGATCTTGGAGGTCTATTCCAGCCTCAGAAATTCTGTGATTCTGTGAAGTCCTTGCATCACTAGGAACTGTGAGATCTCAGAAATGATGGTTTAGGGCTGGCTCTGCCTATGGCCCTGAGTCTAAGATGGGGAATCAATGCTGATCACTGAGAAGTGATGTCTGCTTTGTTATTCAGCTTAAATTGTCTGTGTTTTGAGGTCTGTGATGTCCTTGGAGTTATAAAGGGAATTAATTACTGCTCAAGTTCCTCCCTCTGATGCTCCATGCACTCTTTGTTGGCACAGCTCAGCATTCAGTTCTCCACAGACTCAAGGGTGCAGAAGATGTTTGAAATTCTGCTGGATGAGAACAGTGAGAAAGAAAAGCGAGAAAAGGTGAGAACTGTCCTGGACTTGTCAAAATTGCCATTTAATGTCAGAGGAGCAGAAGGCTGTTTTCCCTTCCTCATGTCCCCTGGATGGAGCACGAGGTAGGGATCTGGGATCTGAACTGCACTCAGAGATACAACTGGGAGGGGAAATGTCCCTATGAGGCATCACCCCTGGGCTGAGGGAAGATGGACCCAAAATGCCAAAGGTGGAATCAGACTGGACTTCTGCTCAGGCCCATCTCTGCCACCTTCCCCATGTTTGCCCCCAGACAGTGACTCACTTTTCTTGGATAGAGCAAACCAAATCCCCAGATGCACCTGGAGAAACTCTCTGGTGGGGTCTGAGCTGGTGCACTCTATCCATCAGGAGATGGCCACCCTGCAGCTCCCACCCAGACATCCCAGACCTGCACAGAGGTGTTCTGGAGGCTGTCAGCAGGGCTGTGACACTGACCCCTGGTTCTTCTGTCTCCCACATAGGCTGCAAACAACCTCATAGTCCTGGGGCGGGAGGAAGCAGGTGCGGAGAGGATTTTCCAGAACAACGGGGTGAGCTTGCTGCTGCAGCTGATAGAAACCAAAAATGATGAGCTGATCCTGGCAGCTGTGAGGACACTTTCAGGCATGTGCATGGGACATAAGGCTCGGGTAAGTAATGGGGTGTTCAAGACTTTCACTGCTATGGCCTTGCACCGGGGAGAGAGGAAAATTGCAGCAGTTCACAATGTTTGTGAGCAGTGGGGATTTCTTCTTTTCTTCACACTTCTTGCAGGAAAAAAAAATGAAATCCTACAAATTATATTTTAAATTCTGGGGGAAACAATACAAAGCTATGTGAGTAGAGTTAACAAAGACTATTGAAACTGCCCCTGCTGCCGTGCTCTGGATCAGAGATGCACATGTTTCCTACGGTGCCTTTGTGTCTGCCGGTGAAGAAAAACTTACACTGAGTTGTTATCACAGCAGTCGTGGTGAATATGGCTGGGTCAAATCCACATCCTTCATCCCAGGTCTCAGAAAAGCAACAAATAACAGCTAACATTGGGGAAGTTTTGTCCAAGGCTTAGATGAAGGAAAGCAGGGAGGAGCTACAAAAAAGTTAAGGTTCCTGGGAAGGGTCCCAAGGCAGGTCCCAGGGGTGTCCAGGCCAGCTCAAATCTTACTCTACACCAGGACAGCTGTTATAGTGTAAACCAGCTCGTAACACAGCCCTGTCTCTGTGAGATGGTTGGAAGCAGGAGCTGGACATGTGCAAAATGAATATGCCTGTCGGTGTAACAGCGCAAAGGGGTGTGGGGAACTGTGGCACAACATCTACTGGATAATCATCCGGTCCACTGGAGACCTATTTGCTTTTTCTGAAACATTAACTGTTGTTAAAAAAAGCTGTTCTGCAAAGCCCACTAGGTCAGTGGGTTTCTGAAGGTGCCTCCCCTGAGAGACTGATGTGCATGGGGACAGGCTGTGTGATCACAGCCTGGATGTGGTTTGTGCACCAAACAGGTTCTTTGCAACATCCTGGTCAGGATGTAACATTCCAGAGCCAGCTACAATCATCTCAACAACCTCGCTGGAAATAGCCCATTGCATTCTGGAAAATCAAGATTTCAGGAGTTGTCTAATGGTAAATGAAAATAAGAATGAAAAGCAAAACTCTGTCTTGTACTGACTCAGGATTCACCCAGGAAAACACTTTCTGTGTACGAGCTGAGGCTGACCTTTCTAAAGCATGCAGGAAGGGAGGCTCGTTCCCTCGGCTAACAGCTGCCCTGCTCTCTCCTTTCTGGGGCCAGGCCACTGCCATTCTCCACTACCTGGGCATCGACAACATTTGTATGTGGATGTCTGTTGACAATGAAGAAATCTCCCTGTCTGTGTGCAACCTCCTGCAGACCATCACTGACTGCTTGCTGGGCCAGGGGAAAGAGGAGCATCATGGCAAGGAGGAGGCTGTGGTGCTAGGTAACGGCACATGACCTGGTGGTCCTTAAGTCTTGCTGGAGGAGGAGCAGGGTGAGAAGGGAGGGTTCTGCTCCTGGGATGTCCACTTTATTCCTTGTTCTTTGGTGAAGTGGGGACTTCACCCTTCAGCTGACCAGGATGACAATCTGCACACAGCTCTTATTCTCAAAGGGTTAATTTACATACCTACATCCCAGCTGTGGAATTTGGCTTTGAATGGGTTTCTCTGAGTTCACCTGCTTTTGAAGATGATTTCTTGTAACTGGCTGCTACTGTCTTGCATCTGTGTAGATACTAAAAAAGATTTGAGAATGATCACAATGTGTTTGCTGGATATGCTGGTCAGTAAGAAAGTCTCTGGGCAGGGACGAGACCGAGCTCTCAACCTCCTCAACAAGAATATACCGAGGAAGGATCTAAAAGACCAAGACAACAGCAGGACCAACTTTGTCATTGATAATGGTGAGTCGTCCCCCCACCCGATTCTGAGACCTGGAGCTGTGTGTTCTTGCACAAACACCTGTAGAACTGACTCTCTCTGTCAAATGAATCCTCTCCGAGGTTTTTTGGTGCATACAATCCTGGAGCAAAGCTACACTTATTAGCAGGAATCGGTTTAAGAGGAAAAAAAACTCTGTATGGGAAGAACTTTTTGGTTTCTAAAGCAGTAACTTAGGTCCTCTGGTTAGTTTGTTCCAATGTATTTGCTACTGTTCGGAGGATTTGGCCTGGATAAATTATCTGGTTTAGATAAGATGACATGAGCACCGGCTGAGCCTTCTGGATTCTTTAACTGCTCATGTCTTCAAACTGGCAGGGGGTGAGGAATTTGTGCGGGATGTGTTTTTACACTGTTCCGACACAAGCATGTTACCATTTTGGTGGCAGTTACTTAATTACACATCAGCAAAAGCAGAGATAAGATATCCGGAACCACTTGAAAGTCACTGACTTTTCCTCAGTCACAGCCTCCAGCCTCAGTGGCTTTAATGCCTCCTGACAAAAATAACTGGTCCAGTCAGGGACCAAATGGGGTTTTGCTTATCTCACTCTGAGAGCTGGATAAAAGCCTGGTGCTGAAAACCTGTAATCTCACCAGCAGAAGCTCCTCCCCAGTGAATATTTGAGTGCTTTCTTTTTTTAAGGTTTATGTGATTAGGCTGCAAAGTAATTGAAAGCTGTCCAAGCTGGCAATTCCATTACAAGAAACCAGCAAATAGCATCTTGACTTTTGTGCAGACCCTCTCCCCTCTAACAGCCACACCACTCCATTGCTTCCAGGCTTAAAAAAGATACTGAAAGTGGTGGGCCAGATTCCTGAGCTGCCTGACTGCCTGCCGCTGACAGAGAACACACAGCTGACTGCCTCTGTCCTCCTAAACAAGCTCTACGATGATCTGCGCTGCGACCCGGAGCGTGACAAGTACCGGCTGATCTGCGAGGAGTACATCAAGTGAGTCAGAGCTGGCTGACTGGGGCTGAGCTGGCCCAGAGCTACAGGAGCAGGAGGTCTTAAGGAGGAGAGGAGGTACTTGGTGCCACTTAGATGACAAATTAAGGCCCTGGAAGATAATAATTTGCTTGAGATCCTGTGGGATCCTTCAGCTGGGATCCTCAGGCCCTCGCAGTGTACTTCTACCTGCTGGATCACAGCCCTTGCAGGAATCTGGGCTCTGATGTGTCCCAGATCCCTGCATATTTCAGCAGGGGAGCTCAGTTCCTGATGATCTGAGGGAGGACATTCCTCATTCAAAGGAATGAGAACTGTAAGCAACTGCTGTTCCCGTGCTGACTCCCTCTATCCCATGCAGGAGCAAAATCGACCCTCAGGATATGGATAAGACACTCCATGCTGTCCAGATGGTGTCTGGAGTTCTGCAAGGGCCCTTTGACTTAGGCAACAAGCTGCTTGGCATGAAGGGAATCATGGAGATGATGGTTTCCCTGTGTGGGTCCGAGAGGGAGATTGACCAGCTGGTGGCTGTGGAAGCCCTCATCCATGCCTCCACCAAGCTGAGCCGAGCCACCTTCATCATTTCCAATGGGGTGACACTCCTGAAGGACATCTACAAGAAGACCAAGAATGAGAAGATCAAAATCCGAGCCCTGGTGGTAAGGATGGCAGCCCCTCCCTGCCTCTATGGCTTGCCACACTCACCAGCTTAACCCCAGACTTCGGGGGGGTGGTCCTGGGAGCACTGTGTGTTCTCTTACCTCAGCTGGGGAATGGTTTATGGCACTTTCCCCTGCAAGAAAGGATGGCAGAGTAGGAGAGCACAGGGGTTAATTGTAACTTTGAAACAAAACTGATTAATCTTCCATCAAAGACATCCAATAAGAGCACAAAGTCTCACTTTGCTGTGCTACAAGCTGAACAGTCTCCTGGGTAATTGAACGCTCCCTCTCTGTTAGAACTGACTTCAAACTTTAGATATGGGATATGGATGGTTTTGAGCATCAGTACTAGAGTATTAATGAACCTTCCTCACCAGTGTATCCTCTTCATCCTCCTCAGGGTCTCTGCAAGCTGGGCTCAGCAGGAGGTACAGATTATGGACTGCGGCAGTTTGCTGAGGGCTCCACTGAGAAGTTAGCCAAGCAGTGCCGAAAGTGAGTGATTGTACTTTCTTCTTGTGCTGTCATAGTCACAGGGTGGTTTGGGTTGGAAGGGACCTTAAGGATTGTCTAGTCCTACACCCTTGCCATGGGCAGGGGCATCTTCCACTAGACCAGGTTTTTAAAGCCCCATCCAATCTGGCCTTGAGCACATCCAGCGATGCAGCATTCACAGCTTCTCTGGGCAATCTCTTCCAGTGCCTCACCACCCTCAGAGTGAAGAATTTCATCCTGGTTTCTAATCTAAATCTCCCCTCTTCCAGTTTGAAGCCATTACCCCTTGTCCTATCACCACATGCCCCTGTAGACAGTCTCTCCCCAGCTTTCTTTTAGTCCCCTTTCAGATACTGAAAGACCATAAGAAGGTCTCCCTGGAGCCTTCTTCCCTGGAGAAGAGAATCTCTGGGCTGAACAACCCAAATTATCTCAGCCTGGTCTCACAGAAGAGGGGTTCCAGCCCTTGGATCACTGTTGTGGCCTCCTCTGGACCCACTCCAAGAGGTCCATGCCCTTCTTGAGTTCTGTGAGCCCCATAGCTAGATGCAGTCCTCCAGTTGGAGTCTCACCAGAGAGGAGTAAGTGGTCAGAATCACCTCCCTCCACCTGCTGGCCACACTTCTTTTGATGCAGCCCAGGATACGGCTGAGGCTTTGCGGGCTGCGCTCACACATTGCCAGCTCACATTGAACCTGTCAACCAGTTGTTCTGTACAGTTGTTCTCTTCTAACCAGTTGTTTTATATATCAACTGTTGTTCTATATTTTGCAAAACACAATATGTATTTCCCAAGAGATCCTGCCCACATGTTGCCTGCATTTATTGTTGCTGCCTGACAGCTGACAGTGCCCCACACCATTGCACCGGGACCCGGAGCTGTGTCTGAAGGAACTCTATGTTCCTCCTGCCTCAATATCCAGATTAACTTTCTCCCTCCCTTCCCACATGAGACACAAGGTGTGGTGCCTCCCTCTTGCCCAGGATGGTACAGCCTAATCAAGCGCTAATCTAGAACATGCACAAGCATCTGAATTTACCAGGAAGCCTAACCAAGGAGGTGGGATGAAGCTGGGAAGTGACTGAATTGCTGCTGGCACAGGACAGCAGTGTCATGTGATGACACTGGACATGTGTCATGTGAGGATGAAGGTGAAGCAACGCTGAGAAACTGTGCTGGTCTGTCTTTTCCTGCAGCATTTAGATCCCTCTGGTTGGGCCATGTGAAGGTCATGTCTCATGAGAAGCATCCACAGTCTTTAGGAGCTGCAGCAGAACCTGATGATATGTTTGGGCCTGAAACAGTCTTAATATCTGCTTTTCCTCCCTCTTCTCTCAGAAAAATTGGTCCTGGCTCCCAAGATAGTAATGTGGACATTTTTCTCTCTTCCAGATGGTTGTGCAACACCAACATTGACGCCCGCACGAGGAAATGGGCTGTGGAAGGGATGGCGTATCTAACCTTCGATGCAGATGTGAAGGATGACTTTGTTGAAGATCAGCCAGCTCTGCACGCTATGTTTGAACTAGCCAAGGTCTATCTCCTTACCTTCTTCCCTCATTCCTCTGGTAGCATCAGCTTCTCCCAGCTCTCCAGCCCAACACTGTCTCCCCAGGCAGGAGGAGCTGTGACCCCAACCCCTCACCTCTAGTTCAGCAAAACTTCAGTCTTGTCTGTGCCACAGAGACACCTCAAGGGTGTTATCACCCTGCTCTTTTCCCAAGGCTGAGGAAGGTTGCTCTTACCTTTACTGTCAGCAGCTGCTTGAAAACCAAAGGTATAAAGGTTTTGACAGCCTCTGATGATGTCAAATAGCCTGTCTGACCTTAACAACCTACGGTTTTCCCTGGGCTATAAAGGTGGGGATAAGCCTAAGAACACTTCAGCTGGTGCAAACCATCACAGCAGCTGTCTTGAGGGACTTGTTTCCCTGCTGTGTCTTCTTCACCTTCACTGAAGCTTTTCTTTTTCTGTGCAGACCAGTGACAAGACTATCCTGTATTCTGTGGCTTCTGCACTGGTGAACTGTACCAACAGCTATGACACCAAGGAGCTGGTCCCAGAGCTGGTGCAACTGGCAAAATTCTCCAAGCAGCACGTGCCTGAGGAGCATCCGAAGGTAGGTTGTCTACAGCTGGAGAGCCGGAAGGAGATGCTCAGATCTGAAGACTTTGGTGTATCCATCACCACAGACCTCAGGTCTCCTGTCTCTGAGGCTGGAATTGTCTTGCTCTCCGCCCAGGCTTGGCTGCAGTAGCAGGATGGCAGCTGCTAAGAGGCTAATCCCTTTCCAATGTCCCCTCTCAGGACAAGAAGGATTTTGTGGTGAAGCGGGTGAAACGGTTGCTGAAAGCCGGTGTCGTCTCTGCCTTGGTCTGCATGGTGAAGGCGGACAGTGCCATACTGACGGACCAGAGCAAGGAGCTCATTGCCAGGTGCCCCCATTGCTCTTGTGGGAGCTGGGAGTGCTGGCCAGCCCATGTGCCACTGAGATGGGCGTCTGGGCTGTCTCCTTGCTCCATGGGGTGGTGCATTCTGTCTGCAGGGCACACATGAAAGGGAGGGGGAGAAAAGATTTAGAACCAGGTTTTCTTAAGCAATAACATAAAAATCCACATTCTGACCTCTAAGCTGGCTACAGGGCTGCCTTGCTGGGGTGCATTTTGAATTCCTCGTCCTCTGGACTGGTTTTGGCTGAAATAGAGTTCATCTTACAGGCCTGGAAACTTCTTACTGTACCATTTGTTGCTTCTTCCTAGAGTGCCATGGGCACTGGGTTAAACATCTGGGATTTCCCTGGTGGATCTGGCAGCCCTGCAAACCTTACCCCCCTTCCATGAGGGACGTTGGTTATTGCCTGTTTCACTAAGTGGCTCTGTGCTTCTGCAGGGTGTTCCTTGCTTTGTGTGAAGACCCCAAAGACCGTGGGACCATTGTTGCTCAAGGTGGTGGAAAGGTGATTACCGTTCTGTCTGCAGCCCAGCCCGATGTGCGATTAATGTCTGTTGGGAGCCTGCAATGTGTCCACACTGAGGGACGGCAACAGAAAAGCATGAGCTGGCTTGGTAGCCCCTGGGTCCCAGAGTGACCCTCCAGTCCTTTCTCAGCAAGCTTCCAAAGAAGCAATCTCCTTGAAACAACTGCGTGAGCTTCACGCTCTGGTGTGGTGCCTATCTGAGAACAAAGGGAAGACATTACCATGGGCTACAGACCAGACACCTTTTTTCAGTAGACACATTTAGGGTATTTTAAACTTATTTTAGTGTATTAAAGCAATGCTGTAAATCTCAGAGGCATTGAATGGTTTCCTGTGTGTCATTAGGCCCTGATACCTCTGGCTGTAGAAGGCACAGAAGTTGGCAAGATAAAGGCTTCTCACGCTCTGGCAAAAATTGCTGCCATCTCCAATCCAGACATTGCATTCCCAGGGGAAAGGGTAAGCTTAACACACCCCCCTCCCCCCCCACCCCCAAAGTAATCTTGGTCATTCCTTTGGCAAATTAAAATTGCCAAGATCTGAAAGGTGGAGAAGCAGTGACATGACTTCTCTTCTTAGGTGTACGAGGTGGTGAGGCCCCTTGTCAGCCTGCTGGACACCGAGAGAGATGGCCTCCAGAATTATGAGGCTCTGCTGGGTCTCACTAACTTTTCAGGAAGAAGTGATAAACTGAGGTAAGTTTAACTGCCTTTTGACCTTCTTTCTTCCCCAGGAGTGAATGTGAATTTCAGTTCAGCATTTTTATTGTAAGACTATGAAGACTGGTCAGTTTGTGCTACCTTTGGCAGAGCTTCAAAGGTCTCATAGAATCCTAGGATGGTAGGGGTTGGAAGGGAGCTCTGGAGATCAGCGAGTCCAACCCCCCTGCCAGAGCAGGGTCACCCAGGGCAGCCCA
>JANIJG010014608.1:19333-34901 GCA_024611175.1 Megaceryle torquata
GGAAAGGAAAGGAAAGGAAAGGAAAGGAAAGGAAAGGAAAGGAAAGGAAAGGAAAGGAAAGGAAAGGGGAAAGGAAAAAGGAGAAAGGAAAGCTTAGTCTCAGCACTAAAAGATTAATAAAACAGCCAGGAAGATGAGGATGACACATTTTCCTCTAGGAAAAGGAAAGACATGAACTTAATCTGCACTAGATAGGGCATGAACCACATGCCATGAGCTCCACTGCTGTGGACACTGATTCATGTCAAGGCCTTTCCTGTATGCAGTTAGTATTTTATAAGTTGCTTGTCCCATGATGTGTTTTATGTGGCTGCTCTTCAACACAGGATGAAGATAGTCAAAGAGAAGGCCCTGCCAGATATTGAAAACTATATGTTTGAGAATCATGACCAGCTTCGACAGGCAGCCACAGAGTGCATGTGCAACCTGGTAGTCAACAAGGAGGTAACTCAATGGCAGCTCAAACCTGACCGCAGGCACCAGTTTGCGAGCCCCTGCAATGAGGTGTTCCTAATTCTGCCATCTCTGGACATCATGGGGGTTTTTTTGTTAGGTTCAGGAGCGGTTTGTGGCAGATGGAAATGACCGGCTGAAGCTTGTGGTGTTACTGTGTGGTGAGGATGATGTGAAAGTCCAGGTTGCAGCAGCTGGAGCACTGGCCATGCTTACAGCAGCACAAAAGAAACTCTGCTTGAAGATGACTCAAGTGGTAAGACCCTAACGCTGCTTCCTGTCAGTGTAGGCACACCCCTGAAGGGGCCTGGCTCGGTCATGGAAATGCCTCTCAGAAGGCAGATGTAGTCCACCAGTTTGAGAGTGAGGAACTTGGTGAAGTTGAGACCTGGGTTTGCATGCTGCTGGTCCATCCCTGCACAAGTAAACCAGCCTGCCTTACGCTAGACTTCATCTCCAAGCTACATAGCCAGTCCTCAAGCTAAGTCCAGGATGCTGTCAAGCAAGGTTAGAAGGGCAGAATATTATTCTATAGGTCCATAAAGTTTGATAAATAACCTGAAATCCAAACCTTGGTTCTGTCAGGAATGAGAAGAGCTTGTTGGATAACCTATTGAGCTTTACAGGTCCGAAAACATCTCAATTTCCTGCACAGATCTGTAGGTCCCGAGAACTCAGACCCCACACGGGCGAGTGTCTGTGAAGAGCTGTGGTTGAGGACTCGTGAACTCTGTTGTGTTGCACACACACTGATGTTGGACAATGGGGCTTGTTAGAGTAAAAATGATTAATCAAGGCAAAGGAGGGGCTCAGGAAAACCAGTGAGGGGAGTGGGTGGTCTGCTCCTAGTCATCTCAGCTGTGTCAGTGCTCTGATCAGATTCTTTGCACAAATTATGCAGCCACCTACGCATGAAACGGGTTTCATGTGGTGCTAGTGCCCATGAAAGCTGCTGACTTTAGCATAAAGAAGACTGGGTTCCGAAGTTTGGAGTCAGGTTTCCTTAGTTAAGAATCAAATAACCGTACCTGGCATGAGTATTGAAGAGGTGAGTCCCTGTGCTTCCTTCTGCTGGGACATGTCTTCCCAAACTCACATTCTGGGCTGAGGTGTTCTTCAGATCAATACTAATGATTTTTTTTTCCCTTGAAGACCACCCAGTGGCTTGAAATCCTGCAGAGGCTCTGCTTGCATGACAACATGAAAGTGCAGCACCGAGGACTGGTCATCGCCTTCAACTTAATCAGTGCTGACAAAGAGCTAGCAAAGAAGCTGGTGGAGACAGAGCTCCTAGAGATCCTGACATATATCGGCAAGCAAAAAGATGACCCCAAGAAGCAGCACATCATTAATGTAGCACGTGACTGCCTCACAAAGTGCATGGATTATGGGCTGATAAAACCTCTCTCTCAGGCGTGAGGAAAGGAAAAGCACCAAAAAAGGCTTAGTGGGGGAAAAAAACCTACTGAGGAATGTGGACAAGTGAGAGCCCCAAGGAAAATCGAATGCCCTTGTCAAGGCACAGAATAGTTTGGTGACAACTTTAGATGATCAGAAACTGTATGTGAAAAAGGGAAACACCTTCTGGAAAATTTAGAAAGTGTTCATCTGAGTAACTCCCCGATGGTGCAAATCCTTTCTTTGCCCTCAGTCAGCTGATAAGGATGGAAGCTTCAAGGCCCAGCTCAGAAAGAGTTGTGTTGGAAACGTGCCACGGGGCTGGTGGAAGGAAACTCAACCGAGCTGAAACCTGTCCTGCAACAATCTGCAGCTCCTGGTACTTCTGGAATTCCTAGCAAGGGGGGCACAGGGAGGGTTAAATGCTTTCTATTCTGTAGTCAGAAAATAGGTTAGGTTTTAGCTGTGTGGGGTTTTTTTGTTTCCATTTATGGCATTTTTAAACGTGGCGTGCCAAAGTGTGAGGGTGGTGGATGTACTCTCAATAAAGTCACTACTTTGTTCCCTGTGGAGCTCTTGTTCTTTTATTAAGCAAATGGAGAATCTAAGGCAACTCCCACCTGCAGCTTTGCGTCACACCCAGGAAGCTGGAGGCTGAATTTTCACCACTTGTGAACTATCCAACCCTGCTGAAATGAACATGCAAAGTCACCCTGAGAGGTGGCACGAGGAGGTGGCACCAGTGGGGTAAGCTGAGATTCACACCAGCTCAACAGAGATAATGGAGAATATCTCATTTATGGAAGAAGCAAACACACGAGCCTGTCATCACATTAAACTTTTATTATATGAATGCAAACATAATCTTAGTCAGGAATGATTTAAATGTGAATTTAAAGCGGTTAAAATATTTCTGATCATATGAAATGTCTAAAGTGATCCTCATAGGATAGGCAAGGCACCATTAAGCACTGAGAGCAAGAAAAGAGCCAAGGGGATAGTCTTTCCTTGTATATGAAGGAAAAAATATGGGAAGTGCCTCTAGCTTCTTAAAGTTAGAAAAGCAAGAATTTTTAAGCTAATAGGTTTGACAACCTAAAGGCAAATTCATTTGGAGGGTCACCCCAGCTGTGTGCAGAGCCTGCTCCTCCCTGTGTCCACATTCAGTTAAATCCCTGGTGCTTCATAATCTCACTAGGAAGATCTCAGACTGCTCCTCCAAACCAAATGCACCACAGGTCATTCTGTGGTGGAAAACAAGGGTTTGGATCTTTCAAAAGCACTGTGGATCTTTCAAAAGCACTGTGCATCTAACTCTACACGGAGAGTTTTAGCTAACCAAGACAAAAAATGCCATCGGTGTCCACAGGCGGTTACGCGCTTTTCCTTCTCCTCCTAAAGCTCCTCTTTGAAGCAGCTGGGTTCTTCTAACCCCCTCTGAAGGTTGCTGAAATGGAAGGGGGAAAACTACTGATTTCTTAGCTAAAACATGGACATATGGCCCCATTTTTACTCTCCTAGATATATGAATAGGGGTTGTCTTTTACAAAAACAGCTGGATGCCTGTGTGGGTTGCCACCTTTTCTGAGCAGTGCTATGAGTATGGGAGCGAGCTGGTGAACGCCAGAAAGTCTCCGAGGTTCCTGCTTTTTCAAAGCAGATTTCACTTGGCAATGCACCTGCACCCAGTCCAAGGCTGAGCGTCAGGTTCTGCAACTCCTTGAAAGGAGTTGTCAGGGAATGATGTAATTCTACTGACACGCAAAGTGGCTCTTTTCTCAGCAATACTGAAATCTTAACATTTGATTTAAAACGGAGTGTAGAGGCTTTCCAAGAATGTCCGGTCTTGTAGAGAGGACCAGCCCCTATCTTAGGTGGCAGAATAAAAAAACTTTGCAATCATTGACCTATCAGGGCCTTCTGGGGATTCCCTGGGGGAGCTGCTCTCAAATAACAAGTGTAGATTCAAATTTGCTCTGGATGCTAAACAGACCCGTATGTTTCTGGAAATTTCTTCCTTAAACGGAAAGGTTGAAGGAATAATGCCAAACACAATGCTCCTCTCCAAGCCAGAGAAACGACGGATACTGTCGAGGACAGCGTGCTCCCTCCACAGCCCTCCCTCCATTTTTCTTAATGATATATTGGACCTTGAATTCAGCTTCATCTCTGATACTAGGATTCCCCCGTATGCTCTTGCTTCTTCATCTGTGTAGCACAAAATAGCGATATCTTTCTCGGAGTAACCCTTTTTCAGATATTTTTGACAATGTGCTGCCACATACTTCACTATTCCATTTCTGCTGAGTTTTTCTACTTGGATACAGCCTTGCACAGTGTGAGCACAGCTGGCTTTGTGCAACAAGCTTTCCAAACGTTTGTTGGGAATATCCAGGGTAGGGTGCTTTACGATCTTTTCCATATTTCCTTTTAGATAGCTATAGATCCTGTTAGCATTACGAACCACTTCTGTTAGGGACTCAAAAGGATCATGCCATGCTGCTTCTGGAAGACCAGTTCGGAAGCAGTGACTCTTTTGTAAGTAGTCCAAGAAAATCCAGAAATAGCCGGGCTCGGGGAGATGTTTTGATGAAGTTAAAGTATGGGCTTTGTAATACCAATCACCTTCCTCGTCGCGGAAATTCTGCGCTTCATCGATTATTATGTGCTTCACATCTTTACATTTGGCCTTCAGAAAGCCTACTCTTGTCTCAGCTTGGCAAATGTTTTTCTGCCTGCAGAAGAGATACAAGTAGATTAAAAACAACCTCTGCATTGCAAACAACTGGTTATACTTGATCAGAACAAAGTGAAGGAATGCCCACGATACTGAAGTCCTATTTATTAGTAGATGCTCAAGATGCCAAGAAAAGAATTTGAGCCTTACTAAAAACGCATGCCAACTATATACTTCAAACACTGTAGTGGTGCTGAACCAAACAGCATCCCACAGATATAAAATCAGCACTCACACAGTTAAAAATGCTGGTGAAGTAACAGGATGCTGAAGTGGATAACTGGAGGAAATACTTACCGCACAAAATCTCGCAGGGGCTGGTTCTCGCATACATACAGAACCTCCTCTTTTGTACACTGCAGCATAGTTCTTATTTTCTCGATGATCTTCAGGGCCACTACAGTTTTTCCTGTTCCTGGTAGACCATAAACATAGAGCGTCTTAGTTTTGTGAAGATTTTCTGACAGCAGTTGGTATTGTTTGATGGTCAAGAGGTTTAAAAACTCAGAACCAACACGGTCACTTAAAAAGGACTTGAAAGTCAGCAGAGCTACGGTGAGAGCACACAAGAGGGACTTCAAGGTGTCGCTGCTGATTAGGCTGTAGTTTTGGGGATACATCTCCTCAATATTCAGATCCCATTCTTTTTCACAGTTAATCTGGGGAGAAAAAGTCAGTAGCTTTGGTACTATACACAGTTTGTGAGTATAGCCCCCAGTGTTGACCAACTTCTCCTTCAGCCTCCAGGCGATGCATCTTGGGTATTCCAACAAATCCTTTGAGATCTGATGCTTGCAGACTGCATAGAGGATAGGTGGCCTATCCCTGGCTATGAGGAGAACATCACAGATTATGTTTTGGTTTTCTGGCAAGCCAACCTCAACAGCCCAGCTTCTGGAAAATATCAGAACTCCCTCAGAAAGCTGCTTCAATTGATTTTCCATTAAACTATACAACTGTGGATGCTCTTGGAGGAGATCTTCACTGAGTTTTTCTGGAGCATATATTATTTTGTGGGATTCCACTAACAACAGAAAGCAGAAGAAACAATGTTATTTTAAGATGTGTAAATCCAGCCCTCTGAAATGATTCTGTGGGGACTTGTATTGGTGAAAGGCTACAAATAGGGACCATATCTGCCTGAAAGACCTTTTCAGCTTCTTCAAAATTTTCCTCCACGTGTTTCCAGACTCTTTTGCAAAGACTACTCCTCAGGGAACTCAATCCTCATCTCCTACCCAGGGCTCAGTCCCTTTGCTAAAAATACCAGCACAGAACCAGCTGTTCCCAACCCTCTTTAGGAGACCCGTTGAGTAAACAAAGAAACAGTAACGACTCCATACAAAAGCCCCCAGACACCAGGGGGCTGATCTTGCAGTGCCACAGGAACACTGGTCTGTAACTGGCAGCAGACTCTGCACTCTGGTCCCAGCCCCAGTAACTTTATGTATTTACATGGGGCTGATTCCAAGTGACCTTCTCCTCCTGTCTTTCCCATTTTTCACTGGGCTGCAAGAAGAGATTGGCATGGCTGTGCTCAGTCCCCAGAGGAGTTCAGCGAGCTGAGCTCCATCACAGACACGTGCCATTAGCTGGCAGAAGATCAGTCCTTGGGGACGGGGGTCATCAGGCATTTGAATTCAATGCTGCTGCCAGATCCACAAACTATTTCCATCTCTTTCACCTGTTTAAAGGATGTCTTCAAACTCATCTTTCACCTTGACCATTCCCTTGAGATTTCATGTCGTAAACCTACCAGACAGTGCAAGGAATGTGCACGCCTACCTGGGAACAGTTGCTTACAAAGATCATCAACGTTGTCAAGGCCCTGGTGTGAATACACTGGCTTGGCAAGAGGAGGTCCGTCTGTCAGACTGAGCTCTAGCCTAAAGGTCTCAGAAAACTTTGAGAGATCTGGAAAAAAAAAGATACAACATGAGCATTTGCTGTCCCTCAGTGAGGGAGCTACAGGCTCTCCTCAAGCTGATTTTAACTCTTTTGCTCTTCTTTAAAGTAATGAATGCAATGCAGAGACAGGAATCTTGCAGCTCACATGGACAGCAGCTGATCAGCAACGGAATGGGCTCAGGACATGGACCATGGAGCTGCTCTTGGTTTCCTTATCTCATGATCTGCAGTTGTGACCTCTAACTCTGTTAGTGATACCCCTTTAGCTGCCCCAAAACTGGCCAACAAACAGTTTATCTGTCCATAGCTCTCAGGTTATTAGACTGCCAGCAGCAGTGGAGAACACCCCTAAAAAGCCAGAGGGAAACTATTGATTAAGCCTGAAAGCAAATAGCAGTTTGCAAATGGCAATTGCCACAGACCGTGGCAATTATGTTAAAAAACCCCCAAAACACACGCACTGGGGTCCAACCTCAAAAGCAGTCAGTGTGAGGCCTGGAGAGCTCATGCTGCAAAAGCAGGCACTAGCATTGGTGTTAATAGGCTGCTAGTCACCAGGACCTGCTGCAGCTGAAGCGAGCAGCAGGAAGAGAGGTATCTAGCAAGGAGCTGAAGCAGTCAAAGCTGTTGGTTTGCTCAGGCCCCTAAAGAGCACTGAAAAGGAGGCAAGACTATCAAAGACAAACAACACTGCCAGACCAGGAAATGTCATAAATGGAAAGGATTATCCTGACTCTTTTGGACCTGGATCAGCATCAGTCATCCTCGCAGCCCACTCTTGAGCTCTCAGTCTCCTGATGGTGTCACCTTCCACTAGCCATGAGTCTGGGTCTTCAGGAAATGTGACACAAGTAAATGGCTGAATCTTCACAGCACAGACGTAGCCACAATGTTCTCCTGCCTCTCCGTACATGTCAAAGATTTTGTGTTTGTACCTTATGGTGTGCGTGGTTTCGCTCTTACAGAAATGGAAGAGGGTTAATTTGGTTTGAATGGAATCGATTAGGTGATTTAAGTTTTCAAGGTCCTCATCATCACTGCTGAATCCTTGCACTCTGCTGTCATCATCCACACCGATCCATAAATACCCGCCGTCTGCGTTTGCAAATCCAGCGATGTACTGAGGCAAGATCTCTCTGACCCGAGTCAAAAACTTGTCAGTTGAATAGTGCTTAAATTCCACATATCCTGACTCTGTGAAAGTCAATGTCTCTCCACGCTGCAGATGGTCCCTGTTAAACAACTCGGCAACGGTTCTGTTTGTAACATCCCTGACTCCTTCGATAGCCCCTGTGTTCCTGACTTTAGCAGGTGGGCCTGGGCTGAGCTCTCTCCTGGCTTCACCTTGCTTTTCTTTAAGGAACAAAAGAGCTTCGGTAGGGCTCATGTGGGAAAGAGAAGCACCACATTTTACATACAGCCCAGTGCTCAGGCTACAGATGCGTGGCTTTGCACTTGTAGAGGACGTGTTCTCACTGCTCCAGGTTTTAATAAAAATCAAAAGGTAATTATCTCGCTGTTCAAAGTCCAGGTATTTTGTCAAGTCTGGAATCAAAAGAAGAGACCGAAAAGTATCTTCTAGGTCTTGTCCGATCTTATCTCTCTCCAAGATGTAGTTTTCATTTTCAATCTCTGCTTTCACGACCCCTCCTCCCGAGTTCAGCAAGGCACATGCTGCATAGGCGAGGGTGCATTTTTGATCTTGTTTTTTATGTTTTGGCATCTTTTGTCTTGCCTTTTCACCAAAACATATTTTTCCAACACACAAAACTACTTCAGGATACTTTGTTCCTAAATTAACCCAGACTTTCCCCTGTTGTTGATTGTCTTCAAGGGCCATTCTGGACTTCTAACAATTACTAAAAAAAAAAAAAAAAAAAGTTTTATGCTGAAACATCAATCTTCCAAAAACATCTGCTAAAGAACAGCCATCCTTTGAACAATAAATACACCGAGTCACAGAGATGAGAGCAACAAGGATTCTCCTCAGCTTCTAAAAGGGTGCTTGCTTAAAACCCAAATTTGACCCCAGTGCCCAGCTGTTTATTTTTCTGTCCTTGAGCATGAGGGGATGTAGGGACCTTGCTTCTCTCTGTCCATCTGAGCACAGACACTGTGTTTCTCTACAGCTGCACTTGCTACTCCCTTCAACACCATCGCCTTGCATACCCCTGGACTGCATGTCCCCTCCTCCTCCCCTGTAACCACTCAGAAAAGGCTGTGCTAAGCCTAACCACCATCTCAAGAATCCCATAATCCTACCAGCTAATAATTAATAAATAATAACTGCTGCTTCTACTTTCAGCTCTCTTTGGCCAGCCTTGCCAGTAAGGCAGACAAATCTTGGCCGATTACCATTTGGCACTTAGACTGGAGGCAGATCTGTTGAAATGGTGGGAAACTGGATCTGCATCCCATTTAAGCCAAGTCTTTAAAATGAAATTCAGCCCACCTGCTACAAAACACATCTGTGGGACAAAAGCACCTGGAAATAAATGAAAGTGTGCCTAGGAGGGATCTTGCCTGTGACAGGAGCACAGCGTATTTCCAATAGCACAGATGTGCCTTATGTGTGGCCAGATATCAAGCCAGAAAGACACAGGGCACAGAAACTCCAACAACCACCTCCTCTAGATCTGACACAGGAGACAGGCTTCCTGCCTTGGCTGCCTCTCCTCTGCGTTAGCTCTGTGGAGGAACGTAGCTCTGCTCCTCACAGCTTTGAGTTACAGTACAACTAAAGCAGCAAGGACATTATGATGGGCTAATTTTTGCTACTCCCTAGAGGAATTTTCCCACCCAGTTCCACCCACCAGTACCCCTCTAGCCTGCTGCAATAGGACAGCCTGGCTGATTGCTGAGATCTGACTCCCCTGGTTTGACAAATAAAAGGACTTACCCCACAACTTCCTTCTTCTTAGCTCTGGGCTGAAATAATATTTGAAGTATCGATTTTAAATCATTAAACGTTTAAGTCCCAGAATGATGTGCAGTAGAAATGGGGTAAAAAGCATCTGGAGAAGGTTGTTTCCTCCTCTGCCCCCTCTCTATTAAAATCTAGGAAAACAAAACACGTTTTATTGCCAGTTCCACTTCTCTGATGGTCTTTTTTTTCTTCTCCTGTTTCCTGGGATGATGCAGAAGTGTTTCTAGCTCACTCAAAAAGTGTTATTTGCTGAGCCCAGCCCTCGGGAGCTATTACTTCCCTCCCCCTGGCACTTCTCCAGTGGTCAAAAGCTTAGAAGAAACCCCCCAATTTAGAGCACTGACATAATGCATTGTTTACTCAGTCTAAAAAGATAGTATTCCCTTAAACCTCTAGAGCTGCAAAGTCAGAAATTTCTGGAAGCTGGGCAGCAGGATGGCAAGCTAGAAAGCCCTGTGCAGAAGACACAGTCTGCCTATCTTCATTTGCAATACAAGACTCAACTTTCTTACCTTTCTGGAGTGACAAAGCACACTAAAGCTAAGAAATTAAACTGAAATCATGCCCTTTGCATGATTTTCAGCTTTCAGCTGAAATCATTGAAGTTATGGGTTAAAATTGGCTCATTACTTTTCCCCACGGATGTGATCCATGAGCTTTGGAGCTAAAGCTGGACTGCAGAAAGGTGCTTGCAGAGCAGGGAGGGAACAGAAAAGAGCTCTGTGTGTGAGCAGAGTTACAGCTTCGTGGAGGACATGAACCTTTCGGTTCCACGCCGGCTGAGTGCCCCCTGCTCAGCCCCCTCGGCAGCAGCCGGTGTAATACAGCACACCCCACCTCTGCCCCTCTCTTCACCTGCCTCTTCACCTCCCTGCAGACTCCATTCGGTATCCCGGACTCCTTTTTATCCCTTACAAAGCACAGTCTTTCCCAGGGGGGTTCCCCACAGTGCCCACCAGCCCGTTACCGAAACGGTCCTCGGCTTCTCCCCGCGGGCTGCGCGGTCACAACGAAACCCGCGGGTGCGCGCAAGGGAGAGTGGGTGTGAAAAAGTTTTTATTTCTTGAATTGAGAGTCACCCAACGCACTTACCACGTCCCCGGGCTGTCTTCACCCCTGATGATCATCATCATCATCACCTCCCTCCGGCGCACAACCAGTCGCGCCGCAAACAGAAGAGGCAGCACCCCGGGCGGACAGGTCTCCCTCCGGGCGGGAAACGCTGGCACCGCCCCCAGTGGGCGAGCGCGCCTGCCTATTGGCTCCCACTCGGAGCCGCGCGCTGCCATTGGCTGCTGTCCGCAGAGGGAGTGGGACGAGGGTGGGCAGCTCTGCGCCGGCGCGGCTGGGCCTGGTGAGGCCGGAGCGGGGGGCAGCTGGGGGCTCCGGGACTGCGGAAGGAGCTGGGGGAAGGAACCCGTCCGACAAAGGTCGTCAGGGGCTAAGGGGTGCGGGGATGAGCGGGGGGGAGGGCGGTATCTGGGGGTTAGGGGGATGGAGGCGCTGAGCTGGGGCGGGGCACTGGGGGCTCAGGGGTGGAGGAAGTGGGGAGTGAAGGGCTGCAAAGGGCCTGGAGGGAGAACGCAGGGAGGGACGTGGGAAATAGGGTGCTAATGGCTGGGACGAGGGAAGGGTTAGCTCAAAGGAGGTCTCTGGATCTATGGAGTCCCTGACTTCGGCAGTGTTTACAGGTAGGATGGGTTTTTTCCTCTTGGTATTGCTTAGTACTGGCTCTGCTGACCAACTCGGAGCCCCAGCTTATGACTGCCCTAGCTCCAGGTGGGTTCTATCAGACATATTGCCCTCCTCCCTCCTCTGCTAAATGTGCTTCACCCCCTTCTTGTCTCTAACAATTGGAGGTGATAAGGAGAAAAAAAAAAAAAACAAAAAAAACCCAAACCCCTAATTCATGGATGAGTGTAAAAGTTAAACCAGCTCCTTCTGCCTGCTTGTAGATCAGCCAGAGCTTTAACTGATGCACATTTGGAGTCTCTCAGGCTTGCAGGGGGGCATTGTATATAGAGGTGTTGGGGTTTGCTGGCTTAGCTAATGGTATTTGGGAAGGGGAAAGGGGGACTTTTTGCCTGTGTTACTCTACCAACATGGCTTTGTCATGCACACAGCTGAACACACCTGCTCTGGAGAGGCTACATCCACCTGATGGTGCCTTAGAGGTGGGTATGGGAAGGTAGAAACAACTCAGGGCCTTCTAGTAAGAGCCCCTCCTGTCTCATCTCCCAGGGGTGTGACCTTACTGCAAACTGTCCTGCAGAAAGCCACGTGATCCTGAAAAGAAAGAACCCAGAGTCCAGTTAATTTGTGTTTGTCAGGGGTGGGAACTCGTGTGTTTGTTTTTCCTCCAGAACAGAAAAGGTTTTTTTTCCCTAGTCCCTGACTTGGGAGCAAGCTCCTTATTGAATGGAAAGAAATCTGCCCCAAGCAATGATGAGTGAAGTATAGTCTGAACTGGTATTGCCAAGACTCCGTCTTTGCTCTGACCAGGGCATGATCATCTAATCTTCTCTCTGAGCTTGTTCAGGCTAAATTCATCTCGAGTAAACAGCTTTGCTGCTGCTTGAAATTTTTTGATGCACCCTAAAAAATACTGGGGGGGGTGGGGGAAATTAGCAATTTATTTTACCAGCAGAAAACCCAAAACTTTTAGTTTGAAGAAGTGAATAGTGCAAATACTTGTGTGGATTTGCATATCTTGCTGCAGCGCTGGGTTTAGTACCTAGCTGGCAGCGAGGAGGGTTTCTTGTTTTTTCCCCTCTGTGTGACACATCTCGTGGAACTCGGATATTCTGCCACTGTTTCTTCTCCGCATATAAATGCGGCACAGACTCTGTAAATGGAGCTGCCTGGCCTGTAGGTGCCTCAGGAGTGGCTGGTTCAGCTCTGCTCTTGCCTGCTCATTGCCAGCACACAGCCAGGAGGTGAGGGGCCTGGCTCTGGGTGAAGTGCAGCCCTTTCAGGGCTGGGGGGGGGAAGGTGCTGCACTGATCAAGCAGGTACAGGAAAAGGTAGGGAGCTGTGCTCTAATCTAGTTTCTGTTCCCTTCCAGGTCTTGGTGACAGCTTTACATTTCTTTCTCCCTTCCTCTGAAGAAGGAAGCTTCTGTGGGGAGTACATACCTCAGAGTAGAGTTACGGGGGTTTTCCCTGAACAAAGCCACCTAGTTTCTGTTAAAGTAAGGAAAGTGACAGTGTTGGTAATGCACTGATTTCTTTGAAGAGTGTCTACATGAGCCTTGAACCTTGCTTAGGCTCACTGCACAGTTTTTAAAAGACTTGCACAATCCATTTCTGACAGGAATGTGTTGGGCCGCTCCAGTTAACTCCTGCTGCTAGCATTGCTGCGATTTATTAAGCAAGAGAACAAAGCATCCTGACTGCAGATGGGCTGTGACTGCACAGAGGACACAAATTAGTCTGTAAGTGCAAAGGGTGGTTTAATAAAGTTGGTGTTCTTTGGAAAAAAAAAAAAACCAAAACCCACCCCATGTTTATTGTCTATCTTTAGATCATCTTGGCTTTAATACCGCTGTTAGAGTTAAAAAGAGAAATGGTAATGTTTGAACAGCCAACAAACAAGGGGAGAACCTCCCCAGAATCCACAAAGGCCACAAAACTCCAATGTACCACCAGGTTCAAAGGAGTTCTAGAGCCCCCTGATGAGCTGTAGTGCTCAGAAGTCTTCTATGGGAGAAAAGAAGGGGCATACTTAGGCTGGCTGCTCCCTGGCCCCGAGCCCTGCAGTTGCAGCTCTCCAGAAGCACGAAGCAGACCTTCAGCTCTCGGGAGAGTACAGTTTGACAAGGTGCTGCAGCTCGGTGGCGTAGCCCGTGACCGGGCAGCGCTGATGAGTCTTCACGTAAGTGTACGCACAACGGTAGCAAAAGACAAAGCCAGAGGTGGCCAGGGCTGTTGCGTTGACGCGGATTTTGCGGCACAGAGGGCACACGGTCTTCAGTTTGGGTAAAAGAGCTGAGGCAGCCCCATGGTCGAGGTGCACGGGGGGTGGAGGAGTTGGGAGTGCCGTCAGGGATTTGATTGTCTCTTGGTTTTCTGAGGAGTACCACCAGTCCAGGAACTGGAGGAAGAACATGCTGATGGACAGCCCGGTGGACAGGGAGAAGGCAATGCCACCCAACACCTTCCTCACAGCTGACTGCACTTGTGTTTTCAGGCTGCAAAAGGCAGAGAGGATACAGAGAAATCGTTACTACTGCACATTTGTTCATCTGCAAACCACAGCCAAAAGGACTTGGGGAGTAAGTCACTGCTTTATACAGCTTCATAGTGCTGAGGAAGTTGGTCATGGTCCATGTTTGAGGACTTGCTAGGATGTCCCTCTGTGTTTAAAGAAAGCTTCACATCCTATTTTGTTCAGAAGTCTAAATCGGAAGACTTGGATTGAGGGGACGGGGACCACAGAGCATTTAGCTCATGGATCATTGTTTTACAGGACATTCAGCATGCTTATGACTAGCTGCTGCTCAAAAAAATCAGAGCTAGTTTTCAGCTATATTGGTGCAGTCTCCTTCCCTGGTTAGGGCAGTGCAGGTGGAGAGCAAACAGGGTCAAGGCCAGAGTGCCTTTGCCATCCCCAAACACAGCAATTTTATTACCATAAAACCCCCTGAAGCTAATCCCTGCTGCTTGTTTCCTTATTCACACTAACAATACTCCTTTCTGGAGCACATTTTGCCAGAGGTAAACTTCATCTTGAAGATATGGACAACAGGACAGTTTTACCTGCAGTATAACCTCTAAATGAAGACACCCCCAGAACCCCCTGGAGAGCAGCAGCTAAGCCCTGTTCTGACACACCTCTGGGTTTGACATGAGGTGGCTCCAGCCGATCTCTTCTCCAAGGCCTGGATGTCCTCTGCAGTCAGCCTGACGAGGCGCACGCCAGCCAGCCGCAGCAGGGGCGAGTGGTGCTGAGCCCTCCCCAGGATGTAGCACAGTTGTTGGATAAGAAACCAGCCCTCCCAGGTCATGTGTACAAAGGGGTATGCAGCTAAAAAGGCTCTGTAAAAGCGCTTCCAGGACGACGAGGGAGGGTGGATGGAGTACTCGTCCTCTTCCCTCAGGCTGGACACCAGTTTCTCCAGCTTTCCTTTCAGGTAAGGAACCAGGACCAGCAAGAGGAGAGATTTCCAGTGCTGCCTCTTCGGCAGGCCAGCGGTGGCCAGTGGCTGCCGTCCGCCGTCTCCCGTCGGTATCCTCTTTAAGCTATAGAAGTTCTCAGAAAAGGAGGCGCTGCACCGGGCCAGGCAGTGCTGCTGGAGCAGCAGATCCAGTAGGACATAGACCTCGTCGAAGCGGTGCCAGAGGAAACCGCAGCGGCCAGGCTGGGACTCCGCCAGCACCTGTCGAAGGGGACACGGAGGGGAAGGAACCGCGAGCAGAGGAATTCCACCCGCGGCGATAGCTCGGAACGGAGCCCCCGGTTCTGAGCAGCCGGGGAGCGCGGGCAGAGCCCGGCGACGAAAGGCTGGGCCCGGCCCGGGCCCTGCTGCGGCGGGTCCCGCCCAGAAGCCGTTCCCTGTCTCACTGCTCACAGCGCTGCCCCATCCACGCGTGGCGGGCGCCGGGCCCGCCTCGCCCTTACCTTGACCAGGTGCTGCAGGGCGGGTTTCACGGCGGCCATCAGGCTGTCCTGGGCCACCGCCTCGAAGATGGAGGGCCGGTCATCGCCGGCCGAGGCGGCCGTGAGATGCGCGCCGAGCTCCGCCATGCCGCCAGCCCCTCCCCGCCGCTAAGGGGAGCCCCCCCCCTCCATGGGGGGGGCGGGGGGGAGGTGCTCTTTCTCCTCTCGCGCACCTCTATGGTGGCGGAGGCGCGGCCGCTCTGGGCGGGGGCGGGTTTATTCTCGCGAGTCCTCCCGGCCCCGCCGCTCCGCTTCCGGTTCCGCCCCCGCCCCCACAGCGCTGTGTCCAGCCCGGCGCCGTGAGTGGGGCCGGGGAGCCGCCCCGGGGCGGCACTGGGGGGGGCACGGGGACAGGGTGGGGAGGAGCAGCGATGGGGGGCTGGGAGGGGCTGTGGCGGCACTGGGAGGGGGTGCTGGTAGGAGGTGAGGGGTCCTGCTGAGGTGCTGGGCGGGCGGACCGGGAGAGGGGGGGGAGGGGGTGCGTAGCA
>JANIJG010014609.1:0-29932 GCA_024611175.1 Megaceryle torquata
ACTCTGCCCACCCCCCCCCACACCCCCCCACCCCCCAACGCACACCCCCCCCGGCCTCCTCCCGCGCTCGCGCCGGCCCTGCTCAAACAAAGGGTCTCCTGTGCGGGCTCCGCAGCGGCCGCCCGCAAGAGGCGGCACGGACTCCACGCGCGTGCGGATGGGGAGCAGACGCCGCGCACGGCCCAGAAAGCGCGGATGGGGGGATGGGGTGTGTGCGTGGGGAGGGGGCAACCAACGCTGGCAGCGACCCCAGGGCGGTCGGGCTCTGCGAGGGCTGCCGCATGCGGGGTCAGGCGAGGACGCTGGGCTGCCGTGCACCCGCACGCACGCACGCACGCGTGCCTCCGTGCGCGCACCTGGACCCACGCATGTGCGCGCTCAGGCGGGCACTGGGCGGCAAAGCGTCGGAGACAGGGCCAGACACCCTCCCCACAAGCAGCGGGGTCACCCCCAGACTCCCCTGGGGATTGGTGCTTCCAGGGGCACCAGTGCCTGGGTGGGGCTCTGTTGGTAACGCTCCCACACGCACCCTGGGCAGAGTGGAAATCTCTGCTCACCTGGAAGAAGCCTTCACCAGTTGTCCCCACAGCCAAGTGAACCACTGCACGGCACCAGACCCCTCCAAACACTGCCTGGGACCGGGAGTCCAGCACCCACTGGATGGAACAACTAACAGGCCGTATCCAGCCCCACTGCAAGATGGGGGTCCGTCTTCATCTACTCCTATAGCATCTAACACAGAATCTGCCGCAAACAGACTGCGATGTCAACAGGCCACCACAGAAACACAGAATGACATTATCTTCCCACCTCTCCACCTGCTTATAAAACTCATCCGGTTGGAAGAAGGATGCTTCACGATTATGGAAGGTCACAGCTTCACCACAAGTTTTGCCACCAAGCCCTTACATATCACACAGACACTTGCTAACCACGGACAACAAGCATATCTAACACCCCACTAACCACCAGAGCATTTATTGAATACAAGTCGTAGTTGGCATCTACACCAAAAAAGTTGGCAGTGGATTTATGCACTACACATGAAAGCAAAAAACAACAACAAAACAAAACAAAAATATCAAAACCACACAAACCTACAAAACCTAAACAAATAACTACAAGAACATCTTTGCAGCAGCTACAGACTGCAATTTAAAGCAGTGTGCTTTATCCACTGCTAAATTACAAGTGTAATGCCACTCTGGTTGTAGGTGCAAATCAGCCAATTATTCCAGCTCAGCTGTGGACGCACAACACATTCTGCAGTGTATCAAGTCAGAGAAAGCTGTTACCGTTTCTGTAGTCTGATTCTTCCTTTCTCCTCGTTTGTTGCACCAGAGTACTGTGCTAAATAGGATCGGGTAAAAATAAAAGTTGTGATTTTTAATGTTTTCCCAAAATACAGCTCTGCAAGGGTCTTCAAGCATAATAAGAACAAGAGGTACATACACTTCATGATCTGATCCTTTGCAGTTTTGGCTACTTATGGTACTTTGCTGACAAAAAAAAAAAAAAAAAAAGAAAAAAAAAAAGAAGAACTTAAAACATTTTGTTTGCTTAGAAGCCTAAGAAATTATTCCGATGTAGTCCCTGGTTTGTTGCGTGCAGAGGACAGCACTTAAGCAGTAGTTCCAGGTTTCCTTGTTAGCCATGCACTTTCCCCTCCTGTTAGGATGGATCCTCATACACAAGGAAGGAAAGAAACCTCTTGAAATAAAGATTTCCCCATAAAAGCTTTAAGAACTAGCACAGAAAATAAAAAGCTGTGAAAAGGCACTTTTTGAACACATTTTCTGAAAATAACCAGACCCCAAACTAAACTCATTTCCCTGTAATGTAGGCTGCATTACAGTCCACACCCAGGATCAGGGAACAGCAGAGAAGTGCGAGTTGTAATTATTTTACACGCACACAGAGCCTGTGTATGCAAAGTTAAGAGTAAACTGCACTACTCCAACTCCCTGCCCTGCATCCACGGGGTAGGCTGAACACAGCTTTGCTCCTCCTTGCCACACGTTACCAATCTCCTCCAAGCTCACGTGCTATCCCCTTACAAAACTCTCAAGTATCATATTCAATAAGAGTTTTTTTAGCACACTCACTTTAAATTTTAACTGGCTTACATACTTCTGGAATCTATTGTAAAAGAAATACCACAAAGCCTAAATTTCTTGGTTATAACTAGGCCTGGCTAGAAAACAAGAATTCCATTTTGGTTTTGCATGGGTGTTTTTTTGGCGGGGTTTTTTGTGTGTGTGTGGTGTTTTGGTTTTGGGGTTTTTTTTTTGGTTTGGTTTTTTTATATATATTTTGACAGTTGGATGTTTTCCAAATGAGAGCAAACTTTTCAAAAATTCAAGAGGAGACAGATGAGATGTGGGAGACCAAAGTTCAAGCCCCTGGTCTGCATCAGGCAAAAAGCCCTAAGCCACCAAGCTCTTCCAATTATTCTCTCCCTCTTTTTAAGTTTTAAGCAGAAATTTCATTTGGGACCTTTAGAAACTTTCTCCCCCCAAAGAATTACATTGAGAGAGATAGCAGCTCTGACAGCTTCCCGCTAAATCAGCATTTTCCATTCAAGGAATGGTTTACTGGAAAGTTCCCAACCAACTCCAATTGCAACATCCGTTTTAAATATGTCTGAGTTTTCAACAGCATTTTAAAACCCCACAAGTGAGCAGGCCCTTACTGTTATTTAGTATTTCCATGTTACTCAGATTACAGCTATTAAATAGGATGTCTTATGACACCTTGGTCAACCCAGTCAACTTATACTCCCTGACCTGACTTTTATCAGTTTGTTGACTCCAGCTCCCACTGAATCTAATGTGATCTGTTACCCAATACGAGCTAAAGCTCATCCCAGCAGATGCTCTCAGCCCAGGAAGGCTCTCTGCTCAGGTGGGACCCAAAAACATAGGCACCTTGCATAAAGTAGCCTTTGGAGAAGAGGGTTCCTCACTCACAGCCACTGGTTTTGCAGCAGCTCTACAGCTTTTTACCTTTTCGGTAAGAGGAGCTACAGCGGTGTGTTATGAAACCCTGCAAGTTCACCTCAGTACCTGGAGCCACTCAGCCTGGCATCCTCCTGTGCCAGGCCAATGGCTACAGCCAGCAGAGCACTGTCCAGCTGGGAGGCACACAAGAGCCGAGTTCACCTGCCCAGCCAGAGCCCAGCACACCACAGTCAGCACCACTGATGACTGCAAGTGCCCAGAAGGCAGCATTCTCATTGCAAGCATCTGCTGCTACATCTGCAGCTACATCTGCAGCACCGGCCTGGGCAAAACGGGAATCCTTTTTCCAAGGAGAAAAATAAATGATGGGCCACGTTCCCTATCTACCTGCTGGTTTTGAAGCCAGTGAAATCCTCGTCCCACACTGCAATGCATCCAAACAGCCTCAACACATGTGATGATGCAATGGCAGCAAAGCAGACCACTTCTTGGAATGGAATAAGCTTTTTGATAGAAAATAGCTGTGAAACAGCCTTCAGTAACTGCTATAATATTTCAGAAAACAACAGAAAAAATGTGGAAGTGTCACACGCATGTACATAAACCTGCCAAACCCTCTTTAAACTGGGAGACATTCCTGCATTAGAGACATTCCTGCATTATTCATTCTGAGAGGGACAGTAACCCAATATAAAGCTTTTTTCCCCCCTCTTCTTTTCAAAGCTTGCTTACATTTTTTATTTACCAGGCTGCTCTTTCAGAAGAATTCAGTAAGGAAATAATTTTTTCCCCTATAGATTTTTGACTTTTTTTTTTTTTTTTGCCAGCTCCTAAAGAAGCAGCCACAGAGTAAACTCCTCAGGAAGAAGGGGCATTACAACAATACTCCTACCCACAGGGACTGTGAACTAGAGTCCACAATGCTTTATCCAGACTTCCTTATGTCATGTCCCTGCAAAACCCATTACATTCAGCAAGGTGAAGTATCACCGAAGGTTTTTGTGGATGTTAAGTGATATTTTTCAAATCCAATATAGTTTTCAAAACTTTATCTGGATTATGTGTGAATTAATTAAAGTAACAGTAACTAATACCATCTCCCAACATGCAACCAATACTCTCTGAGGGTGGAATGCTTGTGCACACATGGCACGTGTGTCAGAATAAGCACTTCAGTCTATATTCATGGCTTCTGCCAGCCAGGCCTAACTCCCTGTAACTGTAATTCCACATAAATTCTTGAGGAAAGCCAACACTTCAAACATCATGCATGGGCTGCCGGTACCCACACCAGCCATCCTATAGCCATTTAACGTACGGAATGCTCACTGCCTTCATTGTGACTTTTGCATTGTTCAGCTTGAACCAGAAGTGATCATTCCCTTTAAGGCAAAACACCCCTGTTTAAACTGCTCATGCAGAGAACGTCTATCCCCTACACCCTCCTCCCAGTGAATCACCTCCAAAAAATGCCTACATTCCACCAAGATGAGAGAGAGAGATGCGTGACTTTTCTGAACAAGGAACGTACCAAAGCCAACCTCATTTCTCTTAATTTACTATGTTCACTCTCTATACCATGGACAGAGACCTACAGTTTCAGTTTTTCCCCAGCTGCCCTCTATTTGAAACACATTACTGTCATAGAAGTCCCAGTTGTTGCAGCCCCAGTCCTACCAGTTTGGGTAAACACAATGGGATTCCCTTCCTCAGTGCTACAATCTTATCTAAAGGATAGCTGCTGAACAGAGCAATATAGTGTTTCCCATCCCCCAGCGCCTCCCCCTGTATCTCAGTATCTTTAAAGAGCTCTTGTAACACATCTACATTGTAGAAATACTTTTCTCCTTCATTTTCTCAGAGCACAGTTTCTAGGAATTACAAACAAGGCAAGGCTTGCTTCTAGGAACATCTGACAGAACACCAGGTTTCACTCAAATACAGTTTTATAAGAAAATACCTGACATGTTCTTAAATGTCAGCAATACTTCATTTCCTCCTCCTCCATGCAGTACTCTGAAACTTCCTACAAAATTTAACAAGAATTGAAGGAGGCCTCTGGTGCAGCTCTAAACACATTGTACAAAATGTGTCTAGTTTAATAAAAGCACACCAAAAAAAAAAAAAAAAAAAACAATGCCAAAGAAAAGAATAAAAACAAGGAATCTCTTATAAAGAGAGCAAAAGGAGCACCCAGAGAGGACAAAGGTGAAGGGGCAAAGCTAATCCGCAAGGAGAAGGTCAGCCCCAGCAACAAGAAAAGAAGTATGTTTAGCCCGGAAAACAAAGGTTGACAGCAAAGCTGGAGTGCTTCCTTTCACCAACCCTGCCAAACCCCTTTTTTTAAAACATGGCTTTTAGATGACTTCCTACCTCAACTCCACCAATTCTCTCCCATGAGCTGCTTCAATCCCACTGACTAAATATACAAAAGAAAGTAATGTCACTACTCCTTTGCTGTAAAAAGTCAGGATCAGTCTCTATTGCCTTCATTGTTTTCAGACGTATCTTAAGTCACATTCATTATAGCTGTCCCTCCACCCTTTTTTTTTTTTAAACAGCATTTAGGAGCAGTTGAGACACAATGAGGTTTCTAAATGAACTCTGAGCCAAGCTGTTTAAAACCTTCTTCCCTAAACACTGTAACTTAAAATACACTTGCCCCATGAAGGGGAATATATCATATTCCCCTGCTGCTACAGGGCTTTTCTTTCTGCTTGCCTACCTTGAAAACAGAATGGACTTCTCTGCAAACCCTGGTAAGCACAGGGCAGAGCAGTGAAATCAGGAAGTCTCCAGAGATCTCCGCAGCTGAGGGGAATTTCTACCTGCTGTAGGAACACACCATTTCAATGAAACCCCTATCAAGAGAAGTTTTTTTCTGGTGCATTCTACCCATTGTGAACTGATCCACTCAGAGTACACACTGGTGCAGAGACTTGAACCTCAGTTTCCCACATCCCAAGGCAAATGTCCCAGTGACTACCGAGACAGCGTTTCTCCCCCTGTGGCTCAGGTACCATTGGATCATACGAAGTGGAACACTTCCAGCAGGACGTGGCAGCGCAGAGGCGAACTCTGCAGTTCAGAGGTCAGGGAATTCAGTTGGGATGTGGGAAATCTACGTTCAACTCCCTACTTACCTGATTTAAAGCCTGATCTTGAACTGAAATCTCTCAGAAGGTCAGTGCTGTTATCACAGGGGCATACAGACTCTCTTTTCCCCTCCTCTTTGTTCCAAAAGTAATGACCTGGGTTATAGAAGGCTGATGGATCAGAAAAATGAGTAAGAAACACAGAAAAAGAGAGTATGTATGAGGGAATGTGGTAAAAGACAAAGGGAGACAGGCAGAAGAAGTGAAATGAGAGAAACAGAATAGACAAATTAGAAAGGCAGAGAGATGTGAAAGGGGAAAAAATGCAGCTACAATTTGGTCCTGAAGTTTACAAATTTATTTCCCAATCTGCCCAAGCAAATCACTAACTGAATTAAAGAGCAAACAGCCTGCCTGCCTTTGCTTTTTAACCTCGAGCATTTTGAAATATAGACACTCTCCCTAATAATTCAGTCTCCTAAGACTACCCTCATTCTCCCCCCCTCCCCACATTTTGCATTTAAATATTTCTCATCTCTTCGTGCCCTCAATTAATTCATTGTTTTGGCCAATATGCCAATATCTGAACGCAGAGTTAAAGCCATACTTACCTCTGATTTTATGCATTTACACAGCAGGAACAAGAGTGACTCCAGCTCACTTTACCTACACCTCTACAGACAAGAGATAGTTACTATACAGTCTGTGAGCATCAACAGTAACCCTAAGCTCTCTAAAGCTGTACAGTGACCAGCATTTCTTTCCCTTTGCAGAATTTTAAGACGTACCTCAAGCATCAAAGGAGTGACTTAATTTGCAACTTCCTTGGCTTACCTCAAAAGGTAGAGTGATTGGCGGTGGTGGCTTTTTCAGTTCTTCACATTTTCTCTTTTTACATATCCGGTGACTAGTTTTGCGTTTCCTGCAACAGCTGCATTCTTCACAATTTGTTTTCCGCAGACAGGGCTCACAGACACCACAACGCCTTCGTTTCTTTTTCTCTAGCATAGGGAGCAGAGATGAATATGGAGCAGGGTAATCACCAGCTGGATTTTTAAGAGAGGATGGCCCCGAGGCCTCAACTGTTTCAGTGCTGTCACTCAAGTTGTCCTGAACCAAATTCAAGCTTACTCCAACACTTCCCAGCTGTGATGAATAATCATTACGCTGCAGTCTTGAGTCAGCTGGCAAATCTGCACGTATGGCTTTTTCTGAGGCAAGAGCAGAGATTTCCATGCTCGAAAGCAACTCTGAAACAAAACCTTCAGAGAATTGTCCAGAGCTTTCAACAGAGATTTTATCAACTGTGGTTTTTTCTAAATCTGGAGATAAAGTGGGGACATAACCCGAATTCAAAATTAATGTCTCTGCATCGATACATTTAACAAGCTGTTCAATGTCCTCCACTTCAATATTGTTCAAAGAGGTATCAGAAACCGGTTCACATCCTGTAAATATGTTTTTTGAGTCAGATTCCGAATTCTCTCTGGTACAGCTCAAATCCAAATTTGAGTGAAGTTCTTTGTGAACAGGTACAAAATCCACAACCAGTTTCACGTGGGATTCTGCAAGTGACCTCTCACCTTCAAAATGTAGAAGTGAATTTGATTCGGTGGCAGCTACAGAGCTGGAACTTGAACCAATGTCTTTATTCTCAGACTCTGAATCCCAGCCTACCTTCAAGCAGGACTCTGCACATGAGCTTGCATCTTCTAATAAATGTTCTTTTGAGTTAAACTCAGAGGTAACTATAGGTGCAGAATTTGAGTCTTGATCTTCAGTAGATAGCACCAGGTCCGACTCTGCTTCGGCGTGCGATTTGGCAAGTGGGACTGACTCTTCTAACAGTACTGCTGAGCTGAGGTCTGAGGTATCGACAGAACTGGAATCAGGTTCTTTACTGTTAGGCACCAGGTCAAAGGGAGTCTCTGCACACACCTTCGAGTCTGATTCAGAGGCGATTATGGAGACAGAAGGGGAAGACAGAAGCACAAGTGCAGCATCCTCAACAAATGCTGCAGCTGAACTACCTGTATCGAGATTGCTGGGTGTCTGCTCACAAGGCAGGTCTTCATGCTTGCATTTCACCTCTGATGCTTCTGTATTGTCATCATTTACCTGACTGCTTGGAATGGAGTCATTTGTTTCGGGTATTGCTACCTCTTTGTTTTGACCAGCACATGCGGTAGCAGGGTCTTCACCTGTACTACATGGAGCACCTTCTATGGGCAGAGAAGCTAACTCATTTTGTGCTAAATCTTCTTTCAAACCACTTTCACCTGCTTCAGTGTTTTTTTCTTCTGCCAGGGCTTCTTGTTCACGTTTTTCCTTTGTTTCTAGCTTTTTTTGTGCTGCAGCTTTCCTGGGTTTTGCAATTGTTGGAGTTTGGGAGAATCTACGGGAGAACGATCTGTTACGGAGAGACATGGTAAAGCCATTGATGTTGAAAGAATCCTGGTTATGGAAGAGGATATTGTCAACTTTCTCCAAACTCACCCAAGATGCTCCAGACAAGGTTCTGGTTATACTGCTCCTGAGAAGTCTACCTGAAGAGCTCATGATTGGTTTCTTTTCTTGCTGTTTTTTCTTAACATCTTTTTCTTGTGTTGGCTTTTTGCCTTTTCCAGAACTAACAGCTTTTGTGGAAGTCTTTGTAGTTTTCTTTCTCGCTTGGCTAGACTTCTTTTTGCCCTGGTTAGTTTTCCTTTTGCCTAACTCTTCCTTTTTTACTAATCTGGAAGGCCTCGCGTGATGAGCCATGTCTGCACAGTTGTAGAATTATTAAGAGGAGAGATGGGAAAAAAATCATGAGCTCTTGAGAGAACTTTTCAGTAGAAAACTGCACAATCCCATTGCTGCTCTCTGTGGTGATACAGTGTTAACTCTGAAATAGAGGAAGATATAAAATAGCATTAATATAATTCTAATTAATGAAGGATGCACACAGATTAAACTGACTGGGTTTAAATATTTTAAAAATACAGGTAGAATTATAAATAATGGTAGATAACATCCTCTACCAGTAACACAAACACTTTCCAAATATTAGTATCTTGCAAAATGGAAAGCTTGCCTAAATGCCTAGAACACAAATGAAAACAACAAATGGAGCTCAAATGACAGCATTTGAGCAACATCGCATATTTACTGTTCTATGTCAGTTCTAAGAAGTTTGAATTTTACAAGCATATTAATAGTTCATTAACCACACCTTCCCTTGATTAAATAATGGGTTAAGTTTACATTCATAGCTTTATGTTCAATGGTGTATCTATCACTGTAAGGACATTCAGGGGAAAAAAAAAAAGAACAAAGCTGAGTTTATTGTGCACGTGCGCACACACACCATCAACAGGGCACCTCTCATCCTTTTGTCATCCATCAGCTGCCCACCATGGTGCAATCCCAGGTAAAATGGAAGAAGTTACTAGCTCCCCAAAGATGTCTAACTTCTAGAGTTATTCACAGGAAAACTGCACTAGGGAAGAATTACTTTTCCCAGGATAACATACCAGCACACTGTAGTACGCTGCAAGCCTTGATTCTGTCCTGTCTATCTATATGACATGTATTATGCAGGCAGTCATCTCTGCTTCATCATTATGACCACTAATGTATATGCCTTCAACAAAATGCCATGCATTCGTCTTAAGCTTTTGTCCCCAAACACAGCTATGTTGCAGAAGCTTTCCAACTCCCCAGATATAACTGTTATCTCAGAAGATAAAACAAAATCTTTATGCTCCAAATCAATTTCCTTAAAGGTGGGTTGGGTTTGGGTTTTTTTAATGTAAAGCAATTCTCATAAGTATATAGTTTTTAAGTACATGGTTCTTTTAAGAACCTGGGGAAGGCTTTTAAAGATTTAGCTGATCGAATAGATCAGGTGGATAGACATGGGCATCCTAGAAATGGAGGCAGGTAGAGCAAGAGGCTCTGTACTCTTGGGAGTGAGGGTAGCTGAACTTCATTGTTCCCTATAATTCCTTAAGCCCAAATCAAGTCACCTACAGGCCACTTGCACCTCACTGATGGGAAGAGGGAAAGAAAAACAAAAAGCATGAAGATGTCTAAATTCATGACCTCTAAAGGAAGTTTAAAAAAAAAAAAAAAAAAGAAGAGAGAATCCTGTCTTCTAAAGGAAGTAGAAAAGGGAAGCAGTGTGCTACCAAGCTCCTGACACCACCACCTCAAAAAGCTGTCAAGGCAAAGTGCACTCTCCTTCCCATGACCTCAACCCTACCTTGAAGCCAGCAGGGTGAGCTTAAGGAGGCTTCACTTACCCACAGCTTGTCTGAAGGTGGGCAGAGCTAGGGTGGTGCAGCCCAACCTACTCAGTGGCCCAGAAATGTTTAATGGTACTATACCAGCCAGGTTTAGTTGGTGGAGGGCACACAGAAAGGCACAGGGCGTGCGAAGAGCAGGCTCCATGAGCAGAACAGAAAGACGTCCAGACCACAAAAAAACACAGTGCAAGGGGGTGCAGAAAGCTTACAACCATCCCCACTTAAAAGCGCTGCACTGCACCAAGACAAGCTCATCAGCTCGACAAGGGGATGGTCCAGCACAGCCAAGACGCGTAACCTCTATGTGGGACCGCCATCTCCTGCTGCTCCCCAAACCAGCATACTCTCAGCAAGCTTGTTACTGACTGTCTCAGCCCTGAGCAGGCTGCCCAGAGGCCCCAGTACCTACCAAGGCTAACAGTTCTGAATAGTTTATTTAAAGCATATTTAAGCCTAGCTCTTGTTTATTCAGCAGTAGTAAGCTGACCGATCCTGTGTACTACAACCCATCGGCCAAATATCTTACCTAAACATGATGTGATTATTCTGTATCACATCTTCACAGTATAATATCAGATGAACATTGTTACTGAGACAGCGGTTTTCCCACACACTCAAATACCATTTAGAGCCAGCACTGCTGTACAAGACAAGGCTAAACACACTTCTAAGGTCAGGACAGAAAATAATGCGAACACAATAAACTAGCTGACAGCATCCTTTCTCCATCACAAGCAAAACATCCAACCTGGAGACACAAAGTAGATGTGTGCAGCTTTTTACAATTGCAGGTTTTTACAATTGCAGGTAATGCTTCAAAAGCCACAGAAGAAGAGAACTGAACAGCTCCAGCAGAAGCGCTCTGTAAAAGTTGGATCAGACACTGAAATAGCAGAATAAATATAAAGCTGAAATGAAGGTAGTCTGAATACTTTCCTCACTCTACCCTTCTCTGGAGAACCATGGGGGAAGGGGGACATGGCCATTATCAGTCACTCTCTGAATCCAAGAGGGCATTGACATCACGTCAGCACATCCATGAAATAGTTGCTGGCAGCCTGCAAAAAGCTTCCCCAGTTTCTTGTGGTTTTGATGGAGACTGGGCTTCTCATTCCAAAGGATAGCCTGGAGGGCTGCAAACCAGTTGGAAGTAAGCAGCAGGCAGTGTATCTGTAGCCATTAGCAGCCAGGCTACATAACAGTGGCAGGAGAGGAAATGCAAGCTACTTTCAGAGACTATGGTCAGCAGAGCAAGGAAGAAAGCAAGCAAACAAGAAGCACCAGGCAACATGGGAATGTGTGAATCAGGAGGGGGGACTGAAGAGATAAAGTTTATTTTCTCTTTATCAGCTCTGAAACAGAAGCAGAATGCTGACAGAATACAGGAGACTGAGCGGAAACAGAGACTGGATTTTTGAAGATACTGAGTGCATATAATGCTCATATTACTTCACTGCTGTTGTGAAAGTTTGGAAAGCATGATCATCAACATTATCAATTAGAAGCTTCATTTATACCAATTTTGTAATTTGATTATTTTTTTTATCATTGTTATAATTACATGATATGTCTTTATCTGCAATTGCAACAGGGTTGCTTCAGGACTGAAGCAGCAAGACCTTCCCGGTTGTTTTTTAATACAGAAAAAAAAACCCCCATACCTGTCTGACAACAATGTAGAAAAGTGTCAGTGTTGTTTCTTTACAGGGCCAAAATTTAAGGCTATGAACATGGAGAGGTTGAAGACTTATCTTTTCCTCGGTAAACAAAGAATACTGCTATTTGTTGGAAACTGACTGGCATTTAAATGCTGCCTTAAAGACGATGGCAGAGGCTGCTAGTATTTGTCTTGCTCAGAGATGACAATACAGGGGTAAAAGAACAGCAACAGTTTTATCAATCTTGTTTCGATTCTGTCACTGGAGTGAATTTAGGTTTTTCAGAAGAGATCTGAGTGAAAGACTCCTAAAGGAGGGTTTTGATTTGGGGTTTTTTTTTCAGTTAACGCTTGACTTCAGTTAAATTTGTCTGGGACTCTGAGCACCTGACCCCCAAGATGACTATAACCTCTTGGGAAAAATGCTTGTCAGCAAGAGATCTTTTCTTCCCTTAAAGAAAGCCTGTATTGTTGATCAACACTAGTCCACTGCAGTAACCTTAACCGATAGATTAAAAAATGTCCAACTTTCAAATAAAGTGTCTAATAAAACTAAATAACATTATTATTTCTTTGCTTACTCTTCCACATACAGGACCAAAACATTAGGTAGCTACAAGCTCAGGACTCAAGTTTTGTTTTCTGCAACTCTAGGGAATACTTTACCTTCCCTTTTCCATTTAAAGCACAGGTAATGATTCTGTTGATGCCTGCAGCAGTTGCAAATTGTCTCATGCAGCTTCTTAAGGACAAGTGGCTGTATCACTCTGGACACATTTCATAGCAAGATAGTTAATTATATTTCAAAAATATTTAGGTGGACTTCACAGAATTATCAAACATAAACCTCATGGGGCAATATAATAACTAGAAGTTTTCCATCATCCTAGACAGAAATTAACTTACTTCAGTGCTCTCTTCAGAAAGCTCAATGAGGTGGGACTTACCATACCCTCCCAGGGAGGGGAGGACAGGCGTCTCTATGAAGCAAAACCAGTAATAGGTACAGGAGGGTTTGCTGGGAACTGCCCTACACAATAACAGTGAATCCCGAAGCTGTTTGTCACTTGAGCTAACTTATCTCTTCTTCTAATTCATGTGCAAAGCTGAAAGCTGGTTTTAAGGCCAGTTGCTTAAGTTTTGCTCATTCATGGTAATAAATCTGGAGCAATCCCACTGACTGCTATAATCCTCAACAAATACTGCTGAAAAGCTAATCAAGGGCTAAATCTTTTATCCCATCTTGGTCAAAATTCCAAACAATTATAATGAGAATTCTGCCTTTTAAGTAATTGGGGAATTTAACCCCATACTGCTGGAATGACTCCAGAAAAACACAATCCAACAACCCACCTCCCCACCAGCTTTTCATATTTAATTTCCCCTTACACAAAAGGATAAAAAAAAAAAAAATCAAGTCTTCCTTTTAGAGGTAGCGTCCATCAAAATTCTCTTCCATAATTTAATTCTTCTTGGAAGCTGGGGAGGAGGGGAAGAGACCAAAAGATGCGTTCTCGTTAAACGGTGACAGCTTTTTTATGGTATCATGCAAGAGAGCAAGTGACCCCTGAACAAACATGGCTGCGTGGGGAGAAAAAGGACACAGCTAGGACTAGCTGAGCCTGGTTTCACTACAGTCAGATGCACTAATTAATTCTTTTTTTAGTATTTAGGTATCTTTTTAAAAGTCACTTGAGATTGACCTAGTGGAGAAACAAGACCTGGAAGCTTTCATAAAAGCCACTCAGTAATACACAGGTCACAAGCAGTAAGGGCCACAATTTGACTTAGAAGTTGTCACATAAGCTCAGATCTACAACTTTGAATTGAAAAGCATCTCATCTTCCAGCAAGAAATGCTCTACAGGAACGCGCAAGAGACACCAAAGAACAGACACTAGAAAATCTGACCCTCAAATTAGGTGTGAAAGGTTTTTTCATACTCTTTTCAGGATTATGCCACATCACCTGCATATTTCTCCCAGCTGCACCAATGTCAACCTGCTTTTCAATCTTGTCTAATTCTCTGGATCTGCTGATTGCTCTGTAGAATACTGGGCATATGAAAAGAAGGGAAGTGGGTTAGGAGGAGGGAATTACCTTTATTTTCCCCTTTCTCCCCTTCTTTAATCTTTAAGAGCCCATTTGGTTTTGGATAAGAAATAAAAATTTAGTTTCTCACCTGCCTTCTCAGCACCATGAGCTATTTCACACACTGTCTTGTAAAGAGGCCTCTCTTCCTTTCCAGGGCAAGTGATGGGATTTCCCTGAGCTCCCTCTGCAGATGCACCTCCAAAGTCCAACCCTCACTCACCAATCTGCAGCCCCCACAGACCTCTGCCCGCCCCCCCCCCCCGTCCTGTTTCAAGTGGTGTTTCTAGAATCTCACAAGCCATTCAAGAGTGGAGTTTCATTTTATCATGTCTAAGTTTTCTGCTTTTCTTTACAGGATTATGCCACTCTTAAAGCAATTGGGCATATTTTATCCACACATACTAAACCTTAAGTCAACAGTTTCCAGTAGCATAACTGCAAATCTGGGGCAGGCACTGCAGGATGCCACCTCGGTTTCTCATACTAAAAGCATAACCCTTTTCCCACTGACATGAGTTACAACAGATGATGTTGAGCAGACTAAGCACCAAGGCCTTCATCCTGAATTTCTGTCCTCAATAGACCTGGAAGGCCACCTCTGCACTTGGAGGGTAAGTCTGGTTGAGGCAGGATTGCCACTGCATCCTACTTCCTTCTGCTGTGCGGGAGCTGAAGATGGCTGTGAAATACTCTCAATGAATTTAGCAGGAGACATTGATTGCATTTTGCACTATCACGCCTTCATGCACCTTGGAGCCTGCATAGTGAGCAAAACAGGTAAAAAAATAACACAAAAAAAGCACCCTATGGGTTTAGGGAGAGTTCTATTGGAAAGACTAAGAAGGAAAAAAAAAAAAAAGTGTCAGGAACAACACAAGCTTAAACCACAAAACCAGATTAAGCCTCAGACAAACAACTGGCACCAAAAATCCATTGTTAAGACTCGCGCCGCATGTGCAAGTATCCTCCCTCCAGCCCAGGCAGGAGCACAGGCTCGCTTGAACCTCTGTTCCATGCAACCAAACACTGACCTTAACAAAGGAAACACTACAAATTAAAAAAAAAAAAATCCAAAACAAAACAAAATCCCAACATAAACTATGAAGTAATTTCTAAGGGTTCACCAAATGAAGGCCCATTTCACCAGAACACTCCAGGTACTTTTGAATATAAAAAGGGAAAGCAAAACAAACAATACACATCAGATAATCCTCTAATTCTGTCCCTCTAATTCTGCATTCATACTCTTTCAAACACTGTATTTATTTTTTATAATATTTGACTCCATTCTTCAGGGGTTTTGGCCTTTCTCTAACACAAAAAAAAAAAAAAAAGGGTGGGGGGAATGCTAACTGAATCACCTTATCTCAAACTCAATTAGAAGAAGGGGGAGGTAGAGGGAAGAACCTTCAGGCAAAGATTAAGCCTGGAAATTTTCAGCCTGAAAGGTGTTTTGAAATGTATGTAACAGAAAGGATAGAAATGCTTAGGCCAGCTTTAAAAACCACGGGTACCACATCAGTCATAATAAAACACTATCAGTGGGGATTTTCAATTATTACACAGTGAAGACTTTGGTCTTACAGAAACCATAAATATCAGAAAGTTCCTTGGTACATTCCACCTTGAATTCTTCCCCGATTACCTGTTTTGTGCAACCCAGCACATCCTCGTCTCTTCCAAGCCCCTCTTATCCCGAAGTGAGCTTCATCTGAGAGAAACCAGCACCTACCCTCACGCTGCTGGAAAGCCTGTTTCTGAAAAGCGTGAAACAGCCTCCTCCTCCAGTACAGCCTGGATCAACCAGGCTACCTGCCCAATTCTGCCACATCAAGAATAAAGACTAAGTTTTCTGGGTTCAGTCTCTACTCCTAATTCACCTTGACTGACATTAATGAAAACAAGGCGATCACTGCACAGAATAACCTTCTGCCTCTCCACAAGAGCACCTTAAAACCAGTACCGAGCACAGCTGGGAAGAGCTACTGCTTGGGAGATTATTTTATTATTCTCATAGGCTTCTCCTTTAAAATTTAAAGGGACAGCTTTGCCCTGGAAGCCCGATCAGTGACGTTTAAACATCTCACGCTGCAAGTGTATCTTTGCCCAGTTTTGCCGTTACTGTATTAACACTTCTGAAAGCCTGCTCTTTGCCCAGAGCCATGCTGGTGCAGCCTCCCCGGCCAGCTTGTTTACCCGAGGCTGTGCTCTGACACCGCTGTACTCCTGCCCTGCTGTGGGTGCCTGCTCGCACGTCCCCCTCTCCTCCTTAAAGAGGCAGCATCTCACCATGCCGGTAGGCCGAGATGCAAGTGATGCGGGCTACGTTGCTCTTTAACTATCTTTGGGGTGCAGCAGGATAGGCTGGCTGGGCGTAGGACAAGCTAGGCACACGACTGCCGCGACTCCTTTGACTATTGTCGTGTCTGGTCCCTTTGCGAGTCCAGCACATTCCACCGCTCGCTCCTCGGGCACTGGTAGAGATACCTTTGTAAGGTTAACTAGTCCTGCCTCCCAGAAGGCCGCCCGGCCCTTTCTCCTTACCCATCCCATTCGGAGAACCGCATCCTTCTCCGCTGGCTCCATCACAAGCACTGCAGGGACTATCCCTGCCAGCACCGAGCCTCCAGCTGGGACGGGGCACACACCTCTTCTCCCCCAGCTCCAGGAGCAGCTGCACAGGCCCTGTGTGCCCCGCAGCACCTCGGGGCTGCGACCCTGCCGGGTTCTAGTCCCTTTAGTGCAGGCAGGAGGATCGGGGAGGGGGGGGTGAAAGGGGCAGGCAGGGCCCGCCTCGGGGGAGAGGCAGCGGCTCCTCGTGGCCCGGCCCCGCCGCTGGCCGTGCCCCCGCAACCCCCAGAGCCCTCCCCTGGGTTGCAGACAATGGGGCCGGCCCCAGCGGGACCGCTGAAGATCCGCAGCGCCCACCCGGGACGCTCCCTCAGCAAAAGCGGAGAGCTGCCTCCGGGGATGCTCCTCCCGGCCCCGCACACCAGCGACACCTCCCTTGGGTGATCCTGCTGCTGCTCGGCCCCCGCTCGCCGCTCTCTTTTTTTGGGGGGTGGCTGCGGGGTTTTTCCGGCTGGCCGGGGGCTCTGGTTGCCGTGTAGGGTCCCTTTAATTGTTCGCTGCCCTCCGCGAAGGCTGCAGGCAGTTTCTCTCGCCTGTCGGGTTTTTCCAGGCCGGCTCTGGCTGCTGCAGTGCAAACACGCTCCAGCACAGGCAGCGAGACCGGACTTTTTCGCTCTTTCGGCCAACAAACTGCGTTTTGCATCTGAATAACCCTCAGCCTCCTCGCCTGCCTTCCGCCTCGCCTCGAAGCGGCCCGACCTGTGGGGCTCCGAGCCCGGCCGTGGGGGTGCCCCTGCCTCTCCCTCCCCACCAGCTCAACTTTGCAACGATCCAAGCTGCGAAGCAAGAGGGGAAGGGAGGAGAAACTGGAAAGTAAAAAACCAACCAAACAACAAAAAGCCCCAACCAAACTACAAACTAGGGGGAGTCCGAAAGCAGAGGTCTCCGTCCGTCCGTCTCCTCCCCCCCCCCAGCCCCTGGACCGTCCCATACACGTACCAGGACTGCGGCGTGGCCGGCCCGCAGCTCTCGGGAAGGGGCGATGCTGGCATGGCTTGGGGGTCCGCGCCGGGAGCGGGGCGAGGTTCACGGCCCGGGCCCCCACGGGCGGGAGGCTCCCATGGCGCGACGAGCCCAGGCGCGGGAGAGGGAGCCCCGGGCCGCGAAATGTGCTCTCGGCGGCGGCGCTTCGCCCCTGGCCGGACCCTCCGGGAGGGAGCGGGGAAGGGGCTCGGCGGGGCGCTCGCCGCACCGAGCCCTCCCGGCAGGCGACAAAACGCGCCCTGGATCCCCGCGGCTGGAGCGGGATTTGCCACCGCCCCCCACCCACCCACGCCCCCGCGCTGGGGGGCTGGCCCGGCACGGCCCGGGGGAAAGCGGGGGGGAAGAGGAGTGGGGTGGTCACTCCCCTCCCCGAGAGCCGCAGTCAGCGTGCCAGGCTCGTAACGCCGGGAATTATTAACAACAACCAAAATGACAATAATAAGGAAAAAAAAAAAAAGGCAAATTATTCTCTTGCTCGGAGAGGCTGCGGTTTGACGCTACATACCTCCCGATCAGCAAAGGAGGTGACACCCTCTGAAATCATCTTTTTTGGTTTTTTGGGGTTTTTTTTTGTTTGTTTGGTTTTTTTCTTCTTCTTTTTAAGGCTGAATGAGGGAAAGTCTGGTCAGTGGTGACGGGCAAGGGGTTCGCCGCGGTGGGGGGGGCGGGGGGGAGGAAGCGGCAAATCCCCTTCCCCGTACACATGCCATCCAGGAAAAAAAAAAAAAAGGCAGCAAATAACAGCGTCCACCCGGGCCCGGCTGTCCCACGAGTGGAGCAAACACGCCCAAGAAGCATGGGGAAGATGCTGGCTGAGAGAAGGAAGGGCTGCTGAGCCATCCTCTCCCTCCCGCAATGAGGAAAAAAATAATAAATGAGCCTTGTTCTCCCCATCCCCCACCTCATCCATTAAGAGCTGCTGATGATATTTGCTGCTCCTTCCCAGAGGGATGCGGGTGAGCAAAATACTATAGGAAGGGGAAGAGTCGGTCCAGCCTTCTTACACAACTCATTATCGCTGCAGCCTTTTGTCAGAGGGGAATGCAGGCCACTAAGTCCAACGTCTCTTCAGACTGGAAAACAGATGTTGGGAACAGTACACCCTAGCAGGATTTTTTTTTTTTTAAAAAAAAGCTTCATTAAGTTTCTAGCTGTCATAGCATAAAGTACTTGCAATGGGAACCAACCCATTCAAATGCAAGCCTGCAGAGAGGCTTTCCGAGTACACACCAGAGAGCAGTATTGTCCACCTCCATGCCTATGAAGATGCTTTAAATGCCACTGTTTGGGTAACTACTTCAATTTACATGTGGGAAAGGAGAAGCAGTGGCACAGACCTTTACAGCTTATTATCTCCACTGCAGTTCAACACCAGTGGGTAGGTACCCTACCACCAATTTGTACCTCCATCCTTTTCTCTCCTCCCTTTTATCTCCTTGCAGGGAAAAAGGAATACAGTCCGAGAATCTTAAACAAGCTTGCAGGCACATTTCCAATGCAACAAGGTGAAAACAACCACACATAGACCTGAATTTTGAACACACGCCTGATCCACTCTGAGGGGCAGATAATTTTGGCAATGCCCAGGATTTCTGTGCTTGGTGGAACCATACCATCAGCTCCTCAGAGTGACAGTTTTGCTGAAGGCTGCTCTTCTAGAGGGCTGGATGTCAAGACCTACCCTGATAAAAGAAGGGATAACACAAGCTATTTTTATAAGATAAAATAATAAGTGATACGAGAAATAAAAAAATATTGCTCTCCTGGTGCTGTACACAGCAAGTGGAAGAGGAACTGACACTTGATGATAAAAAGCCCCACATAAGCTAAGTATGCTTCTTGGGAAAATGGTATTAAGTTGGAAGTTGTGGGCTTGAGCAAAATAGAGCAAGAAATGAGTAACCAGAAAGAAAGCAACAAGCAAGGAGGGCCAACACTTGGTTAGAATAAGCAGGTTAATTGGAGCGCTGGAACACCAACATGTACAATCAGAACTCCTTTAGGAACATGCTAACATCTGGAAAAGTGGACAATTAACAACTGTTCATTTTCAGAGCCACAAACATATATGCTCACAGTCTTTTTCAACACTAATAACTACAGTAGGAAGCAAGCAGTACCAGATGACAGCCTTCCCTGGCAGCACTAAGATACTTGGCCTCCCAAGACAAGCCAAGTATAACTGCCTGGAGAAAAATTTCACAGTAATAACTGGCTAGGCAACAAAATGGTGGATGAAATCCTTTCACTAAAATGTAAATTGAGGCACGTGAAAGAAGCATGGCAGTCACAGCTGCTGAATTAACTGCTGCTGTTCAAACTAGAGATCCTGGTATGGGAAGAGATCTTTCTATGAAACTGTTCAATGTGCTAAAATGGAGTATTAGGAACCATACGAAAGAGGCAAATAATACTACAGCAAGCACACCACTGAGTCCAGACCTATTGCCTGCTTACATCTTAACATGTAACTCTGGTCTGCTTAAAAGTTGCAAAGTGAACTTAAAAAGGCACAGGGAAACTAGCAAGAATGGCTAAAAGCGCAAGGAGCAGCTAAACCCACCAGTATTTTCACCCTGGAAAGAAATCGTTCTGGATGAAGTGCCAACCAATCTTATAAAAATAAGAGCGGCATAAAAAATGTTATTGGACAGGGAACACTCACTGTTTCTCCAACGTACAGGATATCAAGTCAATTTATCAAACAGATGCATCAGAACAAAAGACAGCTACTTCTTCATGCAGCATGTTATCAAATCACAGAACCCACTGCTACAGCACATCACAGATGCTAAAAAAACTACAGGTATATTTTTTAAAAGCAAAATTAACAGAAGAAAGTTTAATCAAATGCTACTTAACAGAAAAGCACTGTTTCAGTTATACATTACTTGAAGCTGCAAGATTGTGCTGAGGAAATTGCTCAACGTGCTCCTCAAGTGTTCTTCCTCTCATGCATGCTACCAGCTGTTGTTAGGGGTAAGGTTTTAAGCGGGTGGACCTTTGGTCCAACACAGTGCTACCATCCCTGTGTTTTTACACAGAATAACATGAAAAAGTGTTACATACTTGCTAATTAATAGAATTGGACAGCGTAGTACTAAAACACACAGCCCACAGACATAAACAATTCTCTGAGGGACAGGGAGCCCCACACAACAGCCATCAGGACAAGGACCTCCCTAGCCAGCACCCAGCTCCCCTGCACACACACAAGGGAAACAGGGCACACCTAAGATAGCCACATTCAGCCAAAAGTCCAGATAATAAATCATCTTCTGGGAAATGAGGGAGTTATTAAGCTGTAGTAAGAAGTCAACCTGCAGATCAAAAGCAGGTCTAGCCATCCCCTGCATAAGTAAAGTCAGACAATGCCCATGGATACTGAGCAGAAGCCATAGTAGCTCAACCAGGCCAAAACCAGACTCTAACTCAGTAAAACCTATAGCTCACCCAGGGCTGAGCTTAAGTAGAGCTCCTGAGCCCATGGGCAGAGGATATAAGTGGAGGCTGCAGGTGCAGCTGGTCAGGCCTTGTAAAGCCCATTAGTACCCTTAGGGTTCTGGCCATGGGAACAGAACTATTCAGGTATGTTATCCCTAAATCAAACCTATCTGGATTAGACTTCTGCAACAGCCTCTGGGTCAGTGCAGGCTAGAGAAGATTACACGTGTTACTGATGCAGAACCTCAGTTAAGCCTTATGCAAAATAGAAGGTCTAGGAATTACACCGTAAAGACAACTCTGCTGCTTTGTAAGGGAAAGACTGGGTCTAACCAGGACTATCTTGGCTAGTCCTGCCTCTCTGTAATGGAAACATGTTATGGAGCTATTAGAGCTGGTTCCTTGGGCAATTACAAAGCACAGATTAAAGCACCTATCTTGTAAAGCCTCCCTCACACTGATTAGCTCAGACTCCAGTGCGAGAGTGACCAGCCTCCTCCCAGACTGATGTGGTGCTGTGCCCGTGAACCCAGCTGAACAGAAGCCAACCACTGTTAATGCCTTTGTATTTGTAACACAGATGATCTGATAAATCACCCGCAACATCATTAGTTGGCAGTATCTGAAAGAGAAAAGTCTTGAACAATGTGAGTTTAACACAGAAACTCTTGAATTCTAATTGTGGTTTTTATAATTACTTCCTCATTTAGTCTTTCTTGGCCCTGGTTCTGTAGATAGTATCTACCTGCCTGATTGGTACTGAAAACAAGCTAACATTTGCAAGTATGCTGAACACGGGTTAAGTGCTAATACCATTTCTCATTAAGTAATGCCAGAAGGATCTATGATTTCATCATCTGATGCCCATTATACAGGCCCATTGCATTTTTTCTAAGTATTTCCTAACAGATGTTCCTCACCTGAGGTGGACAGTGATTTTTCCACTAGTTTGTGTTTGTAGCTTTGTTTTGGACCTTATCTCTCGCTCTTCCTAATTTGACTCCCTGGATAGATCCTAGATCTGCTTTTGCCCTTGCTGGTGACTGCTGATGGAGCCTGTTCCCAGTACCTAGCTCTGTTCTGCTGCAGGACTGCACCCTGTCGGTAAGCATACTACCCATGCTGTGGTCAACCTTGGCTTCTAGCACATCCTATCTCAGGAAGCAGCATTGTCCTGCTTGTTTGTTGACAGAGGTAGATAGAACTCAAGATGCCCCACTGGCAAGGAATTGAGATTTGCTTGAGTATTTCCAGTCTGCAAGCTGTAATTCCTCTTACAGAAGGAAAAAAAAAAAAAAAAAAAAAAGCCCTCAAATTCCTGACTCTCACAAGGCAGTTCTGTGTTTCTGGTGATTTTGGATATGGTTTGGGGCAAATGAACAGACAGATAGATATTGCTTCAGATTGCTAACTAGTGAAGACCAGAAACAAGTATACATCGGGGAAAAAAACCCCAAAACTCATGATGCCTATAGCCCAGAGGAATGATACTTGAAGATAATTTGTACACCCATGTTAAAACAGAGCTCAATGTACATCAGCATCTTAAGGGCACTGAAAAATAATCTTTTCAGCAACATCTGCCATGAGAATAGCTTACCTAACTTTAGCCTTGATAATTTGTTGCAGTGGATAAATATTCGAAACATCTGTATGAAAACAAGTATCTTCAACAACAACAGAAGATTAAAAAAACCCCAACCAAACAACAGCTATTGATAAAACTAATTATCCTCTCGATTTTTTTCTCCAAGTTAGCAGATCTGCTCTTTTGTATCTTGACTAATGTTTTCCCCTATTTACCCTCAGTCTGGTAGGAAAGGATGGCATAGTGTCAGGCATGAGTGTAACCTCAGAGACATTCAAAATTCTAATGACTCATAAGATTGGGTCCCAAGAGAAGTGACCAGAGAAATTCTGTAAAAGGTAAAAACACCTCAAAGTAAAAAGATGAAGTGACAGCAGTGAGAATGCTAAGATTTGAAGATGCAAATAATTAATTACTAGAATAGCTGCTAAAAAAGAGAGAACTTCAGAGCATTTTAAACCATGGAGTAACATAAGGTATTTTAAAATGAAAGCTATACACAGAAAGATCACTGCTGAATTCTTTTTTGTGGTAGTATATCTCTACCAGATGTTTCATTTACTTTTGCAATGCAAGCTTCTTACTGCTTTCCTAAACAGTATGCACTCATAGTGCACCCTTCCCTAAACTGCAAGGGCTGACAATGTGTCTTCCCAAAATATCCTGCCTGTATCCAAAACAAGTAACAGTTATCCCATTTTTCTAGTCACTGGTGACACTGGAGAAACTAGATGACTTTCAGCTGTTACTGTAGTTGCAACACTTTTTTTTTTTTTTTTTGTGGGTGAAATTAGTTATTTCTACAATGAGCTGTTAAACCAGTATCCTTGCTTGGCAGGGGGGAGGCTCTTCCAGAGCAGAATCCCAAAAGAATACAATTTGGCTGGGGAAAACATCAATGGGGACTATTAATCTTGCTTCGATAACTCACAGAACAGTTGTTTTTTCCATCAGAGACTTAAACATCAGAGTGACTTAAATAAAACCCATGAATTTCTCAGCTACATTAAAAAAAATGTTAAAAGGCTTGAAAGTTCCTTACCCCCCCCAGAGGACTTGTTCCGTATTTGCTGAAATAAATCTGTCCACCTTTGCAATGTGTTTTTTATTACTGGAAAAAAAATGTGTATTTTAACAGCCATTTCCCAAATATATAAATGACATAATGATCAAACAGAGCAAAATACAATTTTCCAAATGCTGAAGTAAACTTAAAATTAAGGAATCTAACCTATTAAAGGTTAAAAAAAAAAAAAAAAAAGAGTAGTTCCTGTTGATGGCAGTTTGACACAAGCAGGAAGAAAAAAAAAATTCCAGGAAATTTGTTTAGAAATGGTTTCATTTTACTCATAGAAGCTTTGAGATCATTTGTTTTCTTCATGCTAAAAGGCAGATTTTTAAAAGGGGGATGTTGGTGTATAAAATACTAGAAAGTCAGGTCAAGATGTATGGGGCAAGAAGTGTGGCAAACATACACAACTGCAGAAAACAGAAAGAAAAGCTGACAATTAACTTTCTCCCCAGTGTCTGGTATGCTCTTCTTCCTTATACCATGCACCAGCATTTGGAGTGGGTGGTATTTTTCCAAGCGTTGAGGACAAAAGTTTAACTGAATGCCTCCTGGAAAGCCCCACATGCTGTATCCTACAGACACGGCAGAAAACCTACAAAATTGCCAAAGATGGTGACAGCTGCAGGGATGATATTTGCCTTGACTTTTCTGATTCTAAAAAAGCAGAACTTTTTGGGGTTTTTAAATTTTTTTCCTCAGCATCTACTTTCCTTTTTTAATATATTCTGAAACTTGAATGTGAATAAAAACGCTGAATGCTTTTTATGGAACTGTAATTGTAGACAAATACTGTAGTCTAGATGGTGTGGTGGGCGGTGTCCCTGGCCACGGCACGGGGTTTGGAACTAGATCTTTAAGGTCCTTTCCAATGCAAACGATTCGGTGATTCTGGCAGGAAGTTTACGGAGCTATTTAAATGCTTAAAAAAAAAAAAAAAATTAAAATCGCTGTATGTTATCGCACAGCCTAATTAAAGCTGTTTAGGCTTTGGTTGCATGCACCTATAGCTCTGAAGATACGCGTTTATTGGAACAGGGCATCGATGGCCATTTTTAAGCGGCAACTAGCGGAGGTACTAAAGCTTTACACCACCGGCTGAGAATGCGGCTCACCGCGTAGGCCCCACCGCAGCGGGCGGGCCACTCCGCGGCGCCGCAGCAAGCCCAAGGTGAGAAGCACCGACCTCGCGGCAGCGGCCCCGGGCGGTGCTCTGGGGCCCCTCGCACGGGGAGGCGACGGCCGCGGAGGGGCGGTCCCGCCGCCTGTGACGCAATCCGCAGGCGCCGCGCCGCGGCCCGGCGGCTCCGGCCGTAACTCGGCGGGGCCGGGACCGCAGTAAGGGTGCGGGCGGCCCCGAGCTCCGCCTCTGCGCCGCGCTGGGGGCACCGAGCGGCACCACGCGCTGCCCGCCTGGGGAAGTCGACGCCTGCGCCCCGTCCCCTCCCTTCCCTCCCTCCATGGCTTCCCCGGCGGCGGCGTTGCCCGCGGGCGCGGCGCGACGCGACTTCTACTGGCTGCGCTCCTTCATCGCTGGAGGTGGGTGCCCCCGGCGGGACCCTGCCCGGACTCTGCGGGCCTTGCGGGAAGGCAGGCCGTTACCGGGGGAGAGCCGGGCTGGCGTTCGGGGGCAGTGCGGCAGGCAGGTGGAGGTCACATCCGTGTCAATATGCCCGGTGGATCTGCTGTTGAGAGTACCGTCACAAGGCGGGGGGAGGGTGCTCTCTCTGCCATATTCTTCTCTCTAATGTGCTAATGCAGGTGCCTCGGTACACGCGAGTGACTCGCACGTGTGTCCGAACCAGCGGAGAGGCCCGTGCAGCCGCCAATTGAACGGTCAGAGAGCCCGAAGCCCCCTTAGGGTACTCGGGGAGGGCGGGTTATCCCTGTCCCGAAACTGCTGCGGCTGCTGTTGCAAAGATCCGGGTGATGTGAAGCGGGGGTCAGTTTGTCAGACGCAAACCCACGTTATTGACCTCCTAGAGAAGAAGTCCATTTGTTTTTCCCATAGGCGGTTGTCCCAGCTGCCTGGTTTGCCACGGGGTAGGAAGATTAAGTTTAAAGTTTTCCGTCAGTCTGCACTGGCTGTTGGGTCTCACTGCGGAGTAACACAGGGTACCCGGAGCACATACAGCCTGCTCCTTTGGGGATTGCAGCCAGAGCCGTTTTCCGCAGAAGGGAAGGAGGAAGCAGGGTAGAAAGCTCTGGAGCCCCTTTCCCTTGAAAGCTTCTGCCGTGAGCTTACACTGGAGAGATGATTGCCCGGATTTTTGTAAGCAGGAAAAGTAGCTTATACCTTTCTTTAAGGCTTTAGGGGGTTTGTAACACGCTTCTAATAGAAGCTTCTTCCAGTTCCTGAGTTTCTTCTCCTATACTCCATTTAAAAATGCATTAGGAAAATAAACCCACAAACAAACCCTTATTTAAATCTGTTGATGTAAAGAACTTTTGCATCCCATCATCACTTTTCTGTTTCCCCTCTTGGAAAGGTGTTGCAGGATGTTGTGCCAAAACAACTACTGCACCACTGGATCGAGTAAAGATTTTGCTGCAAGCTCATAACCACCATTACAAACATCTAGGTAAGATGACTGCTGTGTCTAATTTTGGGGTTTCAGTGCAGTGTGTGTGGTTTGGGTATGTTGATTTATAAAGCCATGTGGCTGATAAAAAAGGCCGCTAATCAGACAGAAGGTTGGATCAGTCTCTGTGCAGTGTTTTGTTAGTGTTTAAAAAGAAGACCAAAGCCCTGTGCAAGTAAGTTGCGGTATCAGTTGATGTGTTAGAGTTTGAGATATCTGAATAATCCTCAGTAAGGCCTGAAGAGCCAGGCTTGATCTTCCCCCAAGTGAGGTCAGCAGGAGGTTGGTAATTACAGCTTCAGAGCTGGGATCATTTATGTCAAAACCGTCATCGCTGGTAAGTGCTGCAGTCTGCTACAGAGACTGCTGGTTCCCAGGGGCCACAGGAAACACGGCTTTTCAGAGCCCAGTAGCCCTCACAGGGGCTGGTGATTACATGATGGTGACCACTGAATTGCTCACTTATGCTCACAGGCAGCATGCGTGGTTGGTTTGAATTGAAGGTTGAAGTGGGTTTGTGCTTGGCCTGAGGTACAGGTGATCTGCGTTCAGCACCTTGGTTGCATCCTGGTGAGAGAGTAAACTCACAGTTGTCAGCATGTTCAGAAACACACTCTGCGGGGCCGTAACAGGGCATAGTACGCGTGAGGTATTTTGTGTATTATGTTCTTGAAATCTGTCGTAGCTTATATTTGGAAATTTGAGTGTTACAGTTGTCAAGAAAAAATGATGACAATTGTAAGTTAACTTTACCTGTAAGAAAACTTTGGAATTTTTAGCTTAGACACTAAAGATATTTTTTTTTCAAAAGGTTGGTAAAATAAATCTTAACAAAATTGAATGGATACTTCGCTGTACAGCAAAGGGAAACACAAGTAATGGGGTATTTTGGTAACACAGTCCCACAAAGATGCTCTCAAATCTGCAGTCTAAGAGTTGAAGGCTGAAATAATTGGTTTGCTATTTTAAATCCTTATTTTCAGTTTGCTTTGTACTGTGCTGTAATCGGCAAGTAAAATCTTACATTATTCCATATTTAGGGTGTCAGATATGATGCTGATTATTTACAATGCCTGCCTTGAATTCGTGTCCTTGTTACATGTAGGCAATAAATGGAAATTATGCGATTGAGATACCTGGAGGTGCAGAGACACGATGGATTAGTTCATCCAAGCCCTCACTAAATGCTTTAGTGCCCTTGCACTGTGAAGTTTGTGCCACATAGGTCTCAGAGACAGTGTTTTCAGAAATAAGAACAGTAACTCATCATCGCAGGGTAGAGAGGAATTCTAATCATGGCATAAGTATTTTCAGAGGCATGTAAAAATACAGTTAGTAATGTATTCTTAGAAACACAGAAGGTAATTAATCATTATTTTATTTAAACTTTTTTTTTCTGTCTGCGGGTAAGAAGTGCATAAGCCTTTTTCATGTTGAGCTCTTATTAAGTAGCTGCATGTGAATGAAGAATGTTTGTTATAGTTTATTAATTAAAAAAAAAGGCAATTTACTAGCATTTGTGCATAACTAATATGTTTTATTATAAAACTGTAGGCGTTGCCCAAACTTTCTGTGATCTTGCACTACTTGCTACCTGTTAAAAGGGAATAGGATTGCTGTTTGTTGCAACAGTTCTGGGACAGGAAGTGTGAGATGTTTAAATAATGACTCTTAAAGTTGTTTATTTCCTCAGTGACGGCGTTTAATCTGTAATTTAGCATGTTGTAATAGTCTATGTCTTAATTATTTGTTTTGAATCGACTGAATTGCAATTCAACCAGTTTCTAGTCTTCAGTTGCTAGCATTAGCTTTTGCAAGTGGGTGGTGTCACCTGCAATGGGTTTTTGCTTGCAGCCCAGGCAAGTCGTGGGATCATGGGTGCATGAAATGCTCCATGGAGTTTGGGAAGTGAGAAAGCTGATTAAACTTAACCTAACTTAACCTAAACCTCCTCCTTCTGGCAGTGTTTGGGCATTGGAAGTGGATTTTTCCCTCTCCATAGCTAGATGAACAATGTGATTGGGCCTTAGTTCTAAGGAGACTTTCTTACTGTCAGTAATATTTGCTTGTTGTTTTCTTCCTCTCTCCCCAGTGCAATTGTTCAATACCTTTTTTTTTGTATTGCTGGCAGGAGTGTTTTCTACATTGTGTGCTGTCCCCAAAAAGGAAGGTTACCTTGGGTTGTATAAAGGAAATGGGGCAATGATGATTAGAATCTTTCCATATGGCGCAATTCAATTCATGGCATTTGACCAGTATAAAAAGGTAGTTGAATTTATTTTGTTTTCCCTTTTTTTTTTTTTTCCCCCCTGCCTACAATATATACAGATTCTTTAAGTAATGAAAATTAACTCTGAAACTTTTGTCTTATTAATTATCTGCATGTAATTTCAAAGGTTGCTTAATTTTATCTGAATCTGCCCATTAAAAACATCGGGGCAACAGTGAAACTTTTTACAATGTTGCTTAAGGAAAAAAAAAAAATCCCACTTTTTCTACTTTTTAAGAATAGTACTTTTTCATGAAAGTGAAAGGTAATCTAAAACCACCTGCTATTTGTATTGCTGTAAGGTAGCTCTTTGTGAATAATGTAGGAGGAAAATGTACAGTGGAACCTCTTTATTATATAGTGGTGGGATTCTTAGTATTTAATGGATGAAATAATTTAAACTTGAAAGTCTGTTTGGATATGACTGTTATATTTGACCTGACAAACGACTTACATAAAAATGACCTGAAGAGAAAATGCTCATTTTGGGGTCCCGCAAGACTGTTGGATTCCTTTCTGCTTTTGTGCATTTACTCTTTCATAATAAATACATAATAAATCCCTGCAACATCTTTTGGAGGTCAGGTGTTAGCATAAGTATGTATTAGACATTGCTTATGTCGTGAAAAATACACCAGTGAAGAATTACAAGGGATGAGGAATTCCCTGTTGGAAAGGTACAGTGAAGTAAATTACATGATCTTTACTGAAGACAGTGAGATTGAAATGGATTCCCTTCCCTAAAGAGTAAATGTCAGGAGGCTGATACAAAGAAGTAACTGTAATGAGTTTCGTATATTCTTTCTTGTGATGTAATCATAAATTCTGTTGATCTATGCTCGCTTTTTGTTGTATTGAATAAAAGACTGCATGCCATGCTTCTTATAATGAGCTCATTTATAAATCTGCAAAGTTCAAGACACCATTTAGTGTCACAGCAGTTTCTTTTACCAGTTATTGACAATAACCATTCGAGATGTTTTGCTGGAATGTGTAGAAGAAAGCAAAAATCTTAAGGAAGATAAGAAATTATTTTCATAGCAGAACTGCTTCCTAAGTAGTCTCAGTTATTTGATAAAAGTCTAGAAACTAATTTCTAACTTCCTTCTGTGACATAATGTCACTTAGGAAGTTCTGTCTTTCAAATGTTTTTCTGATTTTTTTTTTTTAAATCCAGTTAAACATCAACCAAAAAAAACCTAAAACAAAACCAAAAAACCCAACCTTTATAGGAGTAGTTGCACATTCTGTGCATGGAACTAAAAATTCTTCTC
>JANIJG010014610.1:0-20178 GCA_024611175.1 Megaceryle torquata
AGGTAGTTGCGTTTTTTGTGTGTGTTGTTTAGTGTTTTCTCTGTGAAACTGGTATGTTCCTGATCTAATAAAACTTACGGTCCACGTTTATATTCAGGAGACATCACTGTTGAAATCAATGAGCAGTTTATCTTGGTGTAAGTATCCTGTGATAGGTTTTTTGAGCTCTAGTGTATGACATGGTAAGTTTCTATTTTCCTCACCATGAACTTGAATCTGTCTTAGGGGCAAAGAATGGAAGCTGTTGCCAATAAACAGCTTTTTTATTTCCACATGAAATGTCAGTCATCCCTGCTGCTTTGTTAACAGGCACTGAAAACTTAGGGATTGACTGTTATCTGAACATAGGTGGCTAGTACTGTATTAGATGCCTTAGGGTATCTCACTTGTCATCCAGTTAACTGCTTCAGAAAGGCAGGGGTATCCTGTTAGACACCTATCTCAGATCCTTCTTGGTGTCCCAGTGGCAAGTGACACCTATGTTTAGGTAGTGAATTGAGGCTCATATAGGATATACCTCTTCAGGGATAGAACATATTTACAGTTTATCTGGTATTGGAACTGCACTGATGTATTACAGCTGTCTCTATAGGTTTGCATTGAATCTTCTTCAAAATGGAGGTTATACAAATAAAACTTCCCTCACCAAAAATAACCATTATAGCACAAAAAATGTTCACAGGGAAGCATACATTTCTCCGCCTGTACAAAGTACTTCTTACATTATTGAAATACCAAAACAGGAGACAAAGAGGGTGTGAAGTAAGAAGCACCACTTATGTTCTCTCCTAGACCGTGAAATCCTTGCTTGGGGACTCCATCTGCATGAAATGTAAATTCATTAACCACTTCATCTTTAAAATTTCTTCCCATGCAATTTAAGCTGATGACTTTCATACAGGCTCAAGCATATGGTGAGGCAACAAATTTCTTAGTTATGGAACTGTCTGTTTCAGTAACTGGAGGGACAATGAAAGACAATCTAAGCAAGTGAATATGGTGGAACAATGGGTTATTGTAGTGAGAAGGAGGACTCCCAGCTCCCCATGTCTTGGAAATAAGCCAAGTAGGCATCAGGACTGTGACTTTTTTTTACGCCTTCAAAGCTTCTGCCATAAGTGATTACCTGTTTGTGCTTAGAGCTTGTCTTAATGTTAATTGCATATGGACAAGGATCAACTTTTTTTTTTTCAGTCAGATTGCCTGCTTGGTTATATGAAGGAAAGAGGATACTAACTACCATAGTGAGGAGCAGTACAATTGAATAAAATCTGCTTGCTCATGATAATGACAAGGACACAGACTCAAATTATGAACTGAATATAAATTTCCTTAGTTTAAAACACTGTCGGGTTGTCAGTCACACGAAGGACAAAGAATACAATAATAAAACTAAAGTACTCACTTGATCCTTCAGTGATTGTGCTGTTTATTGAACTTCCTCCAGTGGAACTGCATTTTTTGCTGTCTTTGAACTGTTTTCGTCTTCTGGCCCACTGGTCTATTGCTTCTTCCTGGGAACTGTCGCTCGCTCGGGTATCTTTCATCAAAGGCAGCTTTCTGGTTTTATTCATTTCTGATTTCAAGTCTAAATTATAAATGGACATTGTTTATGAGGAATGTGTAAGACAATGTAAGAAATTATAGTGTCTAAATTTTCCACATTCTAAATACATGATTAACCTAACCAAACATTAAAAAAAAAAAAAAAAAAAAGCAAATACTAAAAATATTAATAAAGTATGTATTTTAGATTAATTGAGGTCTTCATGCAAAGAAGAGTACCTTGTGGTAGTTATATCTGTAGTTAAATACCTATACAATAATCTGTATGGCACTATTTTTATGCAATAACATGTAAATTGCTCATGGATGTTATTTAACAGTGCTCATACGTTTTTGAAGTCATCAGTATGCAAATATATAAAGTGCTATTTAAAGATTAAAAATCTTGCCAAGACACACATGCAGATAAAAGGAGGATATACCTTGCTACTTTAGGTTTCTTTCTAGGTAGGACAATATACATTTATTTGTTACACTATTACTTCAGCTAAAACAACACTTGAAAAAGAGACTGTGTGAGATTCCATTCTGAAAATGCAACTGTACCCACTGGTAAGGGCAGACAGGGAGAAAATGAGCCCAGCCTCCACAGGCTCCCTAAAGGATTCTCTAAGTTCTCTCTTGGCTCAATAGCCTCTTTCTGACTTCAGTCAGATCTTCATCACAGACATGTGCCACTGAGCCTCTTCTCCAGGGCAGACTATTGCTGAAAGTCAGGAAGCCTATTTCTTGTAGTGCCTTTATAGTGCTCTTGGCATGAGTCCTTGACTCTCTGATAATACTTAAGTTCCTACAACACCAGTGGACTCCTAGATTAGCTGGACTCTTCTCCCCCATCCTATTCACATTTGCATCTGTTTTTCTCCTCTTTTCTAGATGCTCTCAATTTCTGTTGAAAAATGTGTTTCCTTTCCAGCGTCACTGAGCACAGGACATCCAGCATTGAGTGTTGTGCCTGGTATCTTGACTAAGTAGGCTGGTACTCCCACATTAAAAGTGGACTTTGATTCATCTTAATGAGTTTTAAAACTTTAAATGATTGTACTTTCTGGATATACACATTTACTTGTTTAAGGTAAGACCTCTACATCATTGCTAAGAATTACACTAATGGAAAATCAAAATATGAGTATAGATCAAAAAAGGGACAAGGTTACAGATCAGGTGAGGTGACAGGTAAGATAAAGAACACACATAGATAGTAGAAAGGGGCAAAAGGGAAGAGGAGAGTGTAAAAAATAGCTACATGTGCTGTGAATTTAACAACTGAGGTCTAATGTACAGGAGGTCAAGGTGTTCAAACATGCAAGCTTCCTTCAGTGTCTTCTTCATATACCTTGTTCTAAAGAGATTTCCATTTAACTAATTTAGATACTGACCTATATAGCAATATCTACCTATGTAGTATATCCATGTCTATATAGACTGCAGGTAATTTTGAAATTTCCATTACCATAAACAAGACAACCTTGGAGGACATACCAGTATTTTCTGAAGATACTGAGGATTAGAAAGATTATTAAAAGCTTTTTGATGCTTTTTGCTCAGACTCTGGAAGACATTTTTTCACGATAAGAAAGCATGCATTTTTCAACAGCACAAAACTCCTATCCTCCAGACCTGCTGGAAACATTCTCTTCTGGAGAGGACAATCTGAGTTATATTTGCATGAAACTTGACCAATATTAAAAAAAATAAATTGAATTAAAGTGTTTGGAGTAATACTTTAAAACCACACACAATCATATGTCTAAACATCTCCCATTGTAGTGTATAGTGTCTCAGTATGGCTTTATGTTTTTACTATTCAAAACACTCCTTTTAAATGAACAATTACAGGTATGGGTAGATTGCTTACAGAAGAGGAGACAATAGATTTTGTAAAAGATAAACCATTAAACCCAATTCTTTTTCATATGCAGTTTTCTTAACTACATAAAGAGAGGAGAAAAGAAGGTTACAGTATTCACTGTAGTCATTCCATGTCATGTAAAGGCTCAGCCAGAATTACAACTGAGATGTACTTAGAATTCAGTATTTGCTTAGAACACATGGATTCCAAAAACAGATTTATGGAGTTTGAGATACTGACTAGAGCTCTGAGTTCATGCCACACAGCAACTACAAAAAACCCTTCTTGGTTTGATATTTGCTTCTTTCACTAGGTATGTAGGGTAATTTGAGTGTTTAATGTAGGAAACCCACTTCTTGAACAAAGCTGCATTAAAATTTTCTTTTTGTTAAATTTTATTTAAGTTATTTGGCTCTACAAGATGGCTCCTAGGATCCTCAACACAGTAACTGCATATTATAACCAAATGGTTAAGCATACCAGAATCATCTCTTTGTAATAATATACTTTCATTTTCCCAAAAGAGTTATCACCAAAGCACTAAACCAGCTATGCAATAGGTGTGTAAGTGGTATTAACTCCAGAAGTTTTATAACACCTACCTTTTTGACTAATCTGTTTTACTGATGATGGGAGGATATCTGCATTCTGATGAAAATCTTCTTTCATTTCAATCTTTTTCTCAATTTCATCAGGGTTGGCTTTGGCTGTCTGAGGTAGTTGATGTACTCCAGGCTCTCTCCTTAAGCTATCATCCATTAACTGTTTACTGCAAAAGTTGTCTGCTCTTCCCTTGACATTTAAATGTTCTGTGAAATTCTCCTTCTTTTCTGTATATGCCGAAGAGATAGATAATATGGCAGCCTGTGTTGAGTCATTATGGCAATCAGATTCAACAAGGATATTCCCAGATATGTCTTGTATCTCAGAAAAGCTTTCTGTTTCATCATTTATGTCATGCTCCTTGGGATCTAACAGCAAGGATAACAGCAAGGATTTTTCTTGTATACTACAGGGAAGTTTAGGCTCTTTTCTTACTGCAGAACCTAAAGAATCAGGTATCAATTTAGTGTCATTTTGGATGAGTCTTCGTTCTAGCTCTCCAGTTATCACAGTCATTACTGACCCTCTCCTTTTCTTAGTTACCTCAGGCTTTTCAAGGAGTGGGTGCACATTTTGCTGTAAAGCTGAAAGCTCATTTGGGGCACTTCCTGTAGATATATTATTAGTACTTTCCATGTCATTAATAAGTTCACACGAAGGGCTTCTAGAACATGGAGAGAGCTGTATCAGCTGAGCTTTGTTCTGCAATTCAACCTGCTTTTCTAGGTTGTTATACTCTGGTGTCCCTTCATCTAAATCATCTTTGGTAGACTCATAGTCTTCCTCCCATGCGGCTAGGTTTCTCAGAGGCTCCTCATGCCCATTTTCTTTTTTCTCATTTATTGTACCACTGGAATGATGACTCTCCATTAACGTCTCTTCTGTTTCTTCACCCTGACCCATATAGTCTGCATAGTTATTTGGTAAACAACTGTCATCTAGACTTTCTTCGGGTTCAGATGGATAAATGGTAGTATTATGATCAAATGATGTGAAAGCATACTGATATGAAGACTTAAGTCCTCTCAAATTTCTCAGTGAGGAGCTCAAGTCAGGACACTTAGAAAGTTCTGTATAGCTGGAATGAACATGTGAATTCCTGTTGTAGTCTTCTCCTGCTTTGCTCTCCTTGGGCAATACTTTTAAGGATGGCAATGAATAAAAGCCAGAATCCCTTCTAGGGTGAACTGGTGATGGTACATCAAGTGTAGTGTCTGGGAAAGACTTTCTTCTTGATACTTTTTGACCTGTGTCTCTGCATTTGTCACAATTATTTCCTTCTTGATCTAATATATTGTTCTTACTGATAAGCTGCTTCCCAGGATTTGGGTTATTCAGGGTATTGCTGGCTACAAGACAATATGCATTATTAATTTTTGAAAACAGCATTTTATCTTTTGAATAATCTTCCTTTTCATTTGAGTGGTTTTCATAGTTCTTTTTGTTATGTTTACAGAAGTAATTTTCTTCCCCAAAAATTTTCAAGGCTGTAGAGAGACTGTTAGATTCCCTTCTGTCATTAACAGGGTAAAAAGATACCCCTTCAGCAATTGTATCCAAATGCATTTTGTCACAGTCAGCAAATTCTTTAGGTGGAGGCAGAAGTGTATATCCATCTGGAAATGTATAGTCTACTTTTTCATGAAAGCTAAAAGATGACTTACAACCTGTATTGCAATGTGCCTCTGTTCCAGAATAATCTGTTTCACTCCAATAACTATCTTTGTGTTCCTTGTTGTAGCCTTTGCTCTGTGCCTGCTCTCCAGGTTTGATGTTAACCTTTATATTTTTCTTTCTGCTGTTATATTCCACTTTAATTTCCTTTGCATCAATGTTCATTTTCAAGGAGGCATTTTTGTTGACAGCAGTTTGAATTTTATGTTTAGAAGATCCCTTATGTTTCCTATTGTCTTCTGCTGAATGGTCAGTTGAAGGACACTGGTACTTTGAACATCTTGAACACTGGCTTTTCTCGTGTTGTCTTTCATGGTAATGTTTATTGTTCTTTGAACTTTTCCTTTTTTCAGTTACAAGGTTTGTTCCAGAATCAAACAAAGAAACATTGTTAATTTCTACCTTCACATTAAAAGAACCACATTTTACTTCTGCAGTAATTTTTCCACTAGCTGAGCTAACAGACTCTGCAGAGTCTGGCTTGCCCCACAGTGTAATTTTTCCTGTGGATGACATCTCTGATTCACCAAAAGTTACTGTAGCTAGGATTTCATCTTGCTGAGGAGAGATCATTGGAGGAGGGAAGTTCTTTTCCTTCTTTCCTTCTTTTTTGCTGTCTGATATGTTATCAAGGTCTCCATCTTCATATGCATCTGAACTACTCTGATTCTTGTTTTCATGACCTTTCCCATCTTCTTCAGTACTCTTTACATCCAGTGGCTCAGTGAAGTGAGCCAGAGCCTCATTTCCTTTATTTTCAAGGCTTCCTACATTTTGCTGGCATTTACAAATGATTGACAACTGTCCATCTAATTTAAGGTAAAAAAAAAAAAAACCAAAACAGAAAAAAACATTTTTCCCATGACTTAGTAAGAAGTATCACAACTATATTATTAGTTTTGAGACACTTTTCATAGAAAATGTCACCCTTATCTTTAAGATGTAGTCTATTTTCTACAACATTATTTTTTTATTTCAATATTAACTTCTTTTGTCTTAATTATAAGTAATGTGAAGTCAGATAAACAGGGTACACCATGTTAATTCACTCTGGAGTAAATTAATATATTAACACTTCAAAAAAAAGTTTTACAATTGTTAAGGAAAAAGGAATTCTATGTGCACATAAAAAGATCTATCATTTTTACTTCCATTACTCCTCCCTGTATTTACTACATTCCTGTGAAGACACTGGGACAACCAATATCCCATTATATGTTTGAAGTTTGGGGTAAATGACAAGGAATGTGACTTTAATAAAGGATTAATGAATATTGTCACAATCACACAACAAATCCATGGCATGTTGCCAGGAGTTCTGAGCCACAGCTCCCTGTTGGAAATAGAAGAAAATACTGTTTCCTGGCAGGAGCTATACTTGGCAAGATTTTATGGCATTCACGCAATTACATTAAATTCTGCATTGCTTGGTCTATTTTAGCCTAAATCATGTTCATTAGAGGATAACAATTTACAGTGACATCTACCAAAGCAGCATTAGAACAACCTATTAAACTTAGACAATACTGAGAAATTTACATCAGGAATGATGAATATTTGAGGCAATTAAACATCAACTTCTTTGGAAAGACTTCACCAGAAATAGCTAGGATAACAGCTAAACTAAAATAAAACAACTAGCCTCATCAAGACATTACTTGTATGTATCCACACTTGAGAGTAAATATTTCCAATCTGAGAAACAGCTTTGGGCACAAAGATGGACTTCCGTCTTGATGAATAAATTGAGAGCAACCACCTATGATTCTGATGTTTTTACTTAAAATTAAACATTTCTGTAAACTTACATTCTCTGGAATCAGAGCTCTTTCTGCCCTTGCAGCTTTTTCTTCTTTTTTTACTCATTTCTAAGAACTGAGAGCATCTGGGTTCCACTCTTCTGTGTGGGAGGGAAAACATTGGATAATGAGAAAGTTTATCTGGAATAATTTTGTTCTCTAACTCTCTCAGGTTCTCCAACTTGGCTCTTCTGTGTAAGAGCTGACTGGTTACAATAAAAAAAAAAAAAGAAAAGTGCTAGAATAGGTACTTTTACATCTGTTTTCTTCTCTTGGTTACTTGGGAACAAATTTTCAAAAGTTTCTTAAAATCAGGGTTTGATGATTTCATCAATGAGGCCTGAACCAATGCTCTTTGAAGTCTGTGGAAGTTTTGGGCAGTGGCTGACCTTTTCCAACCTATGATTTTATCTGATTCTGGTTTTTAGAGATTAGTATTTTAAGTATGCATTTTAAATTCAATTTTATTTATATATGTAATTAAATAAATTTTTTTTTTTTCTCTCTCTTTCTTCTCAATTTTCTTCCTTAGGAAGGCTTAGCCCAAGGGAAACATCATGGATGCTACCGTTTGTGTACTTTAATAATGTGAGACAAATGAACAATCTCTAAACCTTCAACCAGGAGCTGAGCTTTGCCCCCATATTTAGTTATTTTCTTTCTGATTACTGATTAAACTGAGCAGAACAGCTAAAATACAGAAGTCACCTATCATTCCTATTGTGCAATAGGGTTGAATGCTGACTGAAGGCAAAGTAGCGATAGAAGTGGTCTGTATCCCATAGAGAATGGTTACAATGTAGAGTTTATTTAACCAGTTAGAATTGGTAGCATTTTCTGGGATTGAAGTTTCCCTGAAAATGGACCAAACCTTAAAATTAGTTTGGGTTTGGTTTTTTTTTTTCTTTTGTGTGTTTTTTGTTTGTTTGGTTTTTTTTTTTTTTTTTTTTTTGTTGTTGTTGTTGTTGTTAGTGTGTTCTTTTTGTTTAGTTGGCTGTTGCTTTTGGTTTTGTCCTTTTTCAAAGTATGGAAATATAATGACAATCGTCAACTTTCCAAAATAAAGTCAATGTGTTAGCATTTGCTCCTTTTTGTTTAATCCAAATATTTTCTACTGTATTCTAAATGACCTTGTAATAGATAATTTACATTGCTTGAAGTTAGAAGTATTTGAGCTGCTAATACATCACAAGGATAGTTTTGAAAGTCAGTACAATTATGTTAGGAAAAATCAACTTCTGCAAGTGTTAATAGGCATAATAATTTTTTAGCCAATCATTCATCAGTACGTCAATCATATCACTGTGGAAAGAGCACAAGTGAATCTTTCAGGCTGCAAACTTACCCAGTGAAATGGGGATGTATGGATTTTGTTATAAAAATAAGCATCATGATAAAGCTTTTAAAATCATTGCACTGACATTATAAGACTCAAGTTACATGTCACCATATGCAGTGATACACAGCTAGCCAAACAACTGGGAAGAAATTCTAGAAGACACATTGACTTTTAGTTCTGAATAGTTTCTACTTTTGTGTGAAGCTAAATGACTTAATATGCCAGTGCATTAACATGTCCATTAGTTGGCTGCAAAAAGGCAGGCATTCTCCTCTTGTTTTTTTGGAAGACACTCTAGGATAGACTGAGAAAGTTTTGTAGCAGACACTTTGGAATATTCACATTGTAAATTTTCAGGATGAAACTATACCTCCTGTTTTTTCTGGGAATCTTTAGTCAAAGCTTGATGGCCAGCCAAACCTCCCAAGTGAGCTCTGTTCTCAGTGGGAAGAATTACCTTAAAGCTACCAGGGCTTTAAATGACATAGAAGCAGGAGCTGGGACTGATATTTATCTGTAGTTTTGGACATGAGGCAATGCCTATCAGTTCCAGATAAAAATCAGTATTACCTTTAAAAATTATATATTAAAGTATGCTAGGAGTATCACTTATATTTTGAGGTGTTTTGATTGATGTGATTTGAAGATTGCTGCATATATTTATGACAATAGGAACAGCAATCTAACAGAGCTCTATGATCTCATTGTGATATTTGAGGTTTTAGTTGTATTTCATTAAGCTGTAACTGAGAAAATATTTTTCCTTCTAGGAATTGTCTCCATTTAACCTAAGATGCACACTCTGTTCCTTCCCCTTCTCCTATTTGACCTTCATGGTTGTCCTTACAAAACACTTCCCTTTGTTACTATTTTTTGTCATTACCCAGGAATTCCACTTCTGTCTTTTTTTCCCCTATCCTATGGTCGGTAATGAAATCGTTAATCTCAGTATAGGAAATGCGATTGCTAACTTCATTGCTAAAATGCTGTTAAAAAATATTTTTGGATCGAGAGTAGCTGCCTGTTTTACTCTAGTCTCTCTTTACATTTGGTGGTTAACTGTACAACTGTTTGCACAACAGATTACTCTCTACTTTAAAGAAAATCTGAATTTTACTGAATGATTAGTATACCTTACAGGCCAGGAGTATATTTAGTAAATAAAGCATTTAATGGCCTTTTTAGTGAAGAACAGTAAGCACTGCTAACTCCAACCAGTTAGCAGTGGATTTGAAATACAATAGCTTTAAGCATCATTCAAGATCACAAGCAAAACAACATATGACTTTGCAGAATAAATTCTAGGTCTGAGATGGTCACCAGTACTGTTCAAATAGCATTTAGTGGCATGAGACAATCTAAAAGTACCTAAGGTAGATAGTGTTGGTTCTCTGCATTTCATGATTATGACAAATGATATAGAACCTTCTAAAATTTAATAATCTGACCACACAGCTGTGAAACCATCAGTAGAGATAGCTACAGGTCAAAGTCACTCATAGTGGCAAGATTACAGATTTTGCTGAAGTGGTCAAAGATGAGATGCAAAACCTAGGTGAACAGGATGATAAAGCTGTTTGGTTTTGGGTTTCCTTTTTAGTTATTTCTGTAATTGGAAGCAAGTAGATCAAAATTATAATTTAGAAGATTGCTTGTTCATTTGTGATTAAGACTACTATCTCTCAGACATTAATTTTCATATTTATATATTACTGATTTTAATTGTACATGCCACGTGTTAAATTGTTGATACATTAAATGTAATTTTCGAGTAAACATTGGAAAAAACCTTTACGATACAAAGAGTTTTGCTATCTCTACTACATTTCTATAGTTTAATTTATGCTTTCTTGTGTAAGGTTTACCACATCAGAAAAGGCACTGTTTCTTTGCTTTCACATGTCTTTTCTATGTATGTTTTTGTCTTTACCTACTCTGGCTTTGTTGGTCTGTTGTAGTTTAACCTCAACTAGCAACTAAGCACCACACAGTCACTTGCTCACTCTCTGCCCAGCAGGATATGGTGGAAGAGGACTGGAAAGGTAAAAATGAGAAAACTCATAGGTTGAGATATGAGCAGTTTAATAACTGAAAATAAAATAAATAAAATAAGATAAAAAAACTATGAGGAAAAGGAAAATAGTGAAAAAAACAAGAGAGAAATAAAACCAAATGAAAACCAGTTGCTCACCACCAACCAATTAATGCCCAGCCAGTTCCTAAGAATCAGCATCTGGCCAACTTTCCCCTAGTTTATATGCAGAGCATGATGTCATATGGTATGGAATATTCCTTCAGTCAGTTTGGGTCAGCTGTCCCAGCTCCGTTCCCTCCCAACTTCCTGCGCACTCCCAGCATACCCACTGATGGAGCAGAAAAGGCCTTGATACTGTGTAAGCACCGCTTACCAGTATCTAAACCATCCCTGAATTATTGGCATAATTTTCAGCAAAAATCCAATAGTCCCACACCAGCTCCTATGAAGCAAATTAACCCTGCCCCAGACAAAAGCAGCACATGGTGCTACAGCTGAAATGTGCTAACAGAATTAGGAAACTCATCACCTTTAATCCTAGCCACATGAGCAGATCCATTGACTTGTGTAAGGATTAGTTGTATGCATCAGGACTACAGGGTAAGACCCTGCATTAATGAGTATTCTGTTCACTGCTGGACAGTAGATGAACACTAGTCCAATTAGCTTCGATGAGAATAGAGGCACACAGCAGTTCATTGGATGGAAGCCAGCATGCACTGACATAGTGCTCTATATGACAGGTTATTCTTACTACAAACAGTGCTTGGGTTAGCTCAGAATAAAAACTTCTTGAGTGAATATCACTTTCCACCATAACAAGTTAAAGCTTTGTCTAAAATGTGTTAATTTTCACTGTGAATAACAGTTGTAATAGTATTTCTTTCAGGATAATGCAGGTGATGACAAGCTTTGTGATAATAAAGGCAACAAAATATTCTTCTAACATGCCTCTGAGATCATCTTGTTAGGCAGGAAAAATTGCCTTAAAAAATGCAGGTTGGAGGTAAAACTAAAAAGACAAGTCATATTACTTGAATTTTATGTATTTATATAATGCAGGTTTTATGTGGAAACCTGTGTGTTCTGAAGTTTTCTAAACAAGCACATTCGGTGAATCTATACAGTAATAAGACACTGGCAGAAAAGACAAGAAAAAAAGAAGGAAAGTAAAATATGGAGAAAATATTTAATATAGTGGGATGGTGTGGTGACAAAATACATTCACAAAATATATCTTTCAGGATAATATTAATTGCTCTTTTAGATAGTAAATTTCACTATCTTATATTGTAGAAAGAATGGTTATAAATATATTCAGTAGCAGCTCACTGAATACTTACCACTGAATCCTATACCATTCACAAATGGTAGAACGAATTCACAGAATACCCAAACAACCCTTTCTGAAACAAGAACCTTCTACTGCTCTTTCCTTCTCTATCTCAATCACATCAAACCCTTCTCATTCATTTACTCCCTTTGAATACAGAATTCTACTTTTTGTCTCCATTGCCCTTGATAACCGTAAGTATACTGAATTTTGTTCTCATTGATTTTCATTGTGTCTCTTGTATTTCTCATTATTCCATACTAAGCTTTACTTTGACTTTGTTTAAGGTACCAGCTATGTTAGCCCAGTCTCTCACTGCTTAGCTCCTCTCTTCCTATAAAATTATTCTTAGAGCTTGATTTATGTTTGTGAATTCTTCTTTTTATTTTCCTTGCTGGTTGTGTTTTGTGGCACATTTCCTACATTAGCATTTATGCATTGAGGCAGATGTCCCACAGATCATTTACTCATCGGAGAAACAGTGTCATTAGAATGAGTTGTGTATGAGAGCCTAGTAATTCCATGCAGAGAGTAGGCATAAAGGGCTCATTGTTGATTTCCCACTTACTTACTTTGTTCAAGTGTGTCTTATTCAAGTACTTTTCATTTTTGCCTTTTTTTTTTCTACAAAGATTCTATAAATCGCTTTATCAAACTCCCACTATTATCTTCTTTGAACAAATTTCTGATCACCCATTTCTGCAGTACTGTTGCCAAAGAATGCAACAGAATTATATGCCAAATAATACTTGTGTTTGGAATTTCATGCCAAGCACATGCAAGAGAAGTGATGTGTTATCAAAAATGCCTGTCTTAGTAATGTTTCTTAGTCTTTGACTCAGCTGGTATTCTCTCATTTTCATTTGCTCACAGTTTTGTCTATGTATTTTCCAGAAAAGTCTGTTTTTCAAAAATGTCTTTGCAAAATCTCTAGAACAAAGAAAGCAGGCAGCTATTCAAAGGGGCTGTAACAGGGCTCTAAAGCATTTCACAAATTAATTAAAACACGATTTACATGGCTGCAAAGAATTACCTTTCATTCAAATGGAACTCAGTAGTTATCTGGCAGTATCCAACTAGCTATGAGAATAGCTCATCCAAATGAAATGCTTAGAAAAAAGTGTGGGTAAATGAAATTAATTTGCAACAGGTATTGCACTAGGAACTAGTGATGAGCTATTTTATTTTATAAAATGTGCTGTGGGACTTCTAATGAGCACATCAAATCAGGATCTTGTTTTTTCAGATCATTAAAAGTTAGTGAACACCAGTCAATAATATTTCTGCAGTTCTCATTCTCAAGGAAGGTTACTGTCTAAGCAACTAAGAACGTCACGCCAGAAAGGAGCACATTCAAGAAATCCAAAACCCATGTAATTAGCTTTTGCATTATTCTGGACTCGTCTACAAGTAACAGGCAAAATGTTGAACAGGTTTTGACCAATCTTTTTAAAAGGAATAATGGGTTATACTATACTCGCATGGTGCTCGCCAGTTTTAAAAAAGGCTAATAACGTAGTGGTCAGTCAAATGTTTTCAAGATTGTAACTGAAAATGCAAGTGCCAGAAAATTCATAGCAAAAAATAGTTCAGTTGTCATGGGCTCTATATGTATAAGCATTTCTGCTTTTTTTAGGGAGAAGTCAAGTCACAGGTCCAGCTTTCAGTTCTTAAATTCTGCAAAACAATACATAAAACTCATTTTCTTATAAAGCTTCTGTCTACTTATTAAGCTAATCTTTCTTTCTGCTTACTAATTCGAGCTTTTGCCACACAAGAAGAAATAATACGTTAATAAGGATAAACATTTATTTCATATTTTGAGATGTTTAATTTCTCCATCAACAGTTAATTTTTTACCCTCATCTAAAGATATGCACTGTTTTCTACTACAACAAAATGGAGAATTTGATAACTCCTATGACTATAAAATATAAATTGCAATTAAATGAGGAAAATCTTTCATTTCTCATGGAATGCAATAAGGGAAAAAAAACCCCCACAATTATCCTAGCTTATAGGAATTGATTTCTGGAATCAAAAATGGGGAAATTTAGATACCACATTTTCTGACTGCCATTTCCAGAGTCACTTTCTTCAGAAAGAAGAAATTGGTCTTCTCAGAAGAGCAATTTATACTGCATAAATTAGGAATAATTGTGTCTAGAAGAAGAAAAAAATGGGATGTTTACTATTTCATGGGCTTTTTTTTTCTTTTTAGTGAGTGCATTGAGAAATCACATCTACATTTGTTCACTGAAGTGGGAGAGCTCCAGTGTTACATTCTATTTCTGTCCTTAAAGAGAAATAGGAAAGTACTTTGCCAAAGGTAGTTTACTATGCAGGGTGATGAAATGATGGGATTAAAAAAAAATGAAACCCTACAATCCAAGCTTATTTATGTTCTGCAAATTGAGTTTGTAAGCTTCTCTACTCAACATGTAATATTACTTCTTGATTATTAATCCTTTAGTCTTATCGTAGCATTCCTCACATTCCACATCTAAAATACTAGTTGCAGAAAGACAATACAAATAGCAAACTGCAGCTTTTACTTCTAAAGTCTTTCACTTCTAAAATTATATACTACTACAGTTTTAAGTCCCTATATGCTAAACTGACAGTCTTAGGAATCAAAAATCCATCTTTGAAATCCCTATAATTTAGGAAAGCATTCTTATTTACTCAAAATCAAAAATCCATCTGAAAAATTCCTCCTATTTAGGAAACTATCTTTCTTATTTATTCAGGAAACTAACCTATAAACTGAACTATAATTGAAATTCTTTTAACTGTACCTACTGTGTAAAAAGCCTGCAGAAAGCCCATATGTAACAAAAGCTATGATGAGTTTAAACAACTAGTATCTACACAATACTACCCAACAACAAAAATTTTATACTTACTGTTGCTATGAGCCAATATTGATTTTCCTTTCATACTTCCTTGCTATTACAGACTTTCTGTGAATAGTTTGCTTTTGTAAGCTCATGAAGGATGGGCTGGCTGTCTTGTTAAGGCTTAATAGGATAACAAGTTCAAAGTTGTTTATTTTTTTTCTTGGGACTTAGCCACTCTATACTGTCAACTGTGATCAGCAAGGATATTCTGTATACACATATCCTACCAATCAGTGAAGCAATAAAGGACTACTAGTTATTTAACTCTTACCAGCTAAAGCATGTAAGAAAAACAAGAAATCAATTTACTGGGACTCTACAGAATGTCAGCTTTTTCTGAAAAGTCATGATCAATCAGATTACCTAACTAAAATTGAAGATAAAAGAGGGAGCAACATTGTTCACAGTCATGCTCTACTTCTTTTTCTATTTCTGTCACCTAAGCTCAGAATCTGATTAGTATATTTAATTCCATGAAGCATCACGGCTGGTCTACCTTTAATGAGCCTGTTGATTACATCTACCTGTTTTTCCTTAACTTGTTGTAAAATTCCAGATAATAATTTACCAACTTGGCAATATTCCTACACAAAATGCAATGTTCATGCTATAGTATCAACAGTGGAATTATTTTATATGTGTTTAGACATATCCAATATGAAAAATGAGATAAAGCAAGTGTGTTTATCACATGAACTTACAGTGGGGCTAGTAGTATCCATTTTGTTTTGTGTTTAAACAACTCAGCTATTTATTTCCATTTATTAAATTATTATTTCTACTAACTGTAAATTATTATGATTTCAAAAACAGGTAGAATACAGAATATTTACATATTATAGACTGAATAGGAAGTTAATTCTCATTACCGTACAGGCAAGTTAGGACAAAAGACATTTCCAGAATTTTCTGCCTTGTACATCTACATGTATTGAGCACTCATTTTGCTCTGGTACCACTGTAGTGACAAGGAAGAATTGAGTGAGATCATTATTAGACAGCGTGACCAAAAACTCTCTAGTTTTAGAGGTTTAAGGAATAGTATTGTCTTTATGTACTGCATTAACTTAGTGGCAAGAAACACCCTGCTTTCAAAGCTGCAGTGTTTTGGAGAAGGCAAACTGCTTAACTCTTACGGAGGAATCGCCCTGATCACATTCTAGTCAGAAACGCTGGACTCTCAGTTTAATTGTTTCTACATTTAATTTTTTACTTTTCTGAATTGCTGTAATTGCTAAATACCTACAGTATTTGGCTCTTCAATTAGATACTTCATAAGTAATCTGCAAGCAGTAACTAACCTTCAGAAAATTTCTAGATATTTTCAAACTCAAACTGAATCCTATGAACTATGAAGAGGGCAAATTAGGCAATAAAGAGACAGGAAAAGCTTCACTTTAAAGATTAGCATTCTCAAAGTAGTTTTCTTAATCAAGGGATATTTGTCATCTTCTCTGTGAATTGTTCAGCAGTTGGGGAGGGGAAAAAAGAAAAGCTTAACAAATGTTGATCTAGCTCTGGAAAATGAATATACATTAAAAATTGTTGTGACATCCGAAGTTATTAGAACTGAAAGATCGTTAAAATACTACTTTCAAACTCAGGTATTACTGAAGTGTTGTTTTCTTTTTCAAATTATTATCATCGTAATTGCAGATATATACACTTTACACAGTTCACAATTAAAAAAAATAGTCTCTTAATATCAGTGTTGGTTATGGATACTTTCTTCTGAGATTGTTACAAATCCATCTCTATAGTGACCCACCATAATTTCCTACATGCAAAACTAGTATTAGGATGGGTCTTACATGTATATTTTTAGTTACCTCAACATGGTATTATCTTTATGCTACCTGTATTTGCTTTTTGCTTTATCCTTGTTCTTCCATCTGTTCCTCATTCCTTCCTTCTTGTTCACATTTCTTAATGTGTAATCACCATATTATTAGTTAAAAATTTACTTCACTTTCCTTAAAATATCCTTGTACATATTTTGAGGTATTATGTTGTGTTTAATTAATCTACTTTTCTCCTCCATTACTCTGTAGTTCCATTTCTAATTATCAGGATGAAGTAACTCACTGCCTAGGGTCAGTAAGTACATTATTATCTTAAAAAAAAAATAACATTTATCCTTTTGGGGATGGTTCTTCAACAACTTTTTAATAAACAGAGTACTATATTATACCTTTAAATTGAGGCTGACATACAACTGACTAAGTGTAGGCCAAATCAGACTGAAGTAGTAAATACTCAGACAGCTATTAATATAAAAGGTACAAAATACTACATATTCACCATGTAAGTCAACATTGTTGATCAACTTTTCAGCACTGAGTGTTTATTTTTGTGCCAGGCAGAATTCAATTCATATGTAAAAATGAGAAAAAAGACAGAATTCAGGCAAAATTGGAGGATGTAAATATAGAGTTCCAACAGCAGACAAGATAAGGCCTCTGTAATGTTGTGACTCCTTCCAGTAGGGGACAGGAAAAAAACAAATCAGACATTAAGACCATAATAGCAAAAGGCATAATAATTTGATTCTGAAATGAAAAAGCAGCCTATGCACAACAAGGAACCAGTTTTACTTATTTATTGCTTACTTGGGATAATCACTGAGTTGTTTTCTAGTTTTAACTCAAATCTAAATAAAACTATGAAGGTTTGCATACTTCAGTTCTGGAACCAAAGGAAAGGCTCAAAAATTCATTCGGTTGCACATTTGATAAACAACTCTTTCTACTTTATTCCTAATTTAGCATTCACTAGAAGCAGTAATTTAACTTAAATCCATTATTGGAATTAAAGATTAGCATTCATTCTAATCCAATGTTTTATCAACTGGTGTGCAATAGCTTGACTTGGTGGTACAAAGAAAGAATGCTGGTTTCCTTTAAGGAGAACTTCCACAACCTGCAAAAAAGACAGATTTTTTTTTTCTTTAGAAGGTAGTATTATACACTGTATGGAATTATATTAATGCAGGAATTATCTTACTATGATGATCCATCAGTCTATCATTACTATAGCTATTAGAGAGCCACTACCACATTTTCCAAAATAGATGCAGAGAAAAAACCCACACAGGATTCTGTGTGAATTCTGACATTTTTGAGCTCAAATGTGAACCAAATGATACCTTCTTTCTAATACAACTGTGTAGACTTACTGTTAATAAAATATGTAAGGTTTTTGTGAAGCCTCTTTATGGTAAGAGCCACCAGATGGTGCTCTACAAGGTTCCGTTGTTTTGGTTTTTTTTTTCTTTTCTTTTTTTTCATACGTAGTACAGAAGGAAATTTATTTTGTTGGTTTTGTGACGCAGTTGCAACCAACACGGGAGTACACTTTCCGTTTAGTACATCTCTGAAGTACATTTATTTCCCATTCTAGACAAACCTGCAAGTGACTAGCTGTATTCAGAACTGATATTTATGTAAAATAATGCTCTCAGAGTTGTCAGGAATACACTGAGGTTATGACTAACTGCCTTCAGTTTGACAATCAGTCAAAACACAACTGCTAGGCAGAAGTACAGTGTTGTTAAGTTTTGCTTATAATTAGCCTGTGGAAAAACCTGTGAAGACTACATTGTGAAAGCAATCTTTCTTTCCACTGATGAACTTAAATCTCTCTGTTAAAGTTTTTTTTTTTCCCTCTCTTTTATTTGACTATATTTTAACTATTCAGGAATGCAAAGTATAGAATTTCCTATTAATGCACAGTAAACTGCATTCACTATCAGGGTGTTAAAATAGTACTGCATGTAAAAAGATGTTCAGACTCATGAATTTCCAGAGTTACCTAACTGACTCCCCTCCTAGCAAACCTGGCAGCATGTTTGTTTAGAGAAACTAAGAAGATGTTTTTTATGATTGTTATTAAATACTACTTCTGCCCAAATGAAAAGCACAACCTTGCTAGGTAAGTCTGTTAAAACAGCATTAACTTGGGTATCTCCCAGAAGGAACAGGTGAAGAACTAAATGGCACAAATGTCATAAAATGGGCTTGCAAGTGACCCAAAAATTACCATGCCTTTCTCTAGTCATGTGTGATCTACAATTACAATATAAGGCAATTGTAGTATGATCAAAGGGCAGTATACACGTTCATTCAACTTGCTGAAAAAACCAAGTATCTATTGTATGCCAGAACTGATGCAGTCGCAGACTAATCAATACAAGAAGGAAATTAAATTGAAATTTACCTGTTCTCTGCTGAACCAGCGGGCATCCTCTATTTCATTCTTGTCAACTTTAATTTCTGTAGACATTGCAACAGCTAAGCAGCCAATCATTAGGGAGGAAGGCATTGGCCAGGGCTGACAAGAGACATACTGAACATGGCCAACTTTGATTCCAGCCTCCTCTTCTACTTCTCTTCGAACAGCATCTTCTATTGTTTCACCTAACCAGAAAGGGCAAAGAACAAGCAGCTGATGAAAATACTCAAAGCAATGATTATATCTTGTGCTTTGAGCTGACTCAAAAGATTTGAAACTGCCCAAGACAATTATCTTTGAGATTTAGTTCACAGATCATGGCACAGACCCTAAGCACAAGATACAGAAGTCTAATTACCAAACCTAAGATGTCAAAAATTGGGTAGAAAATACATTGTTCCTTAATTACTTTTGAAATGCTGACCTATTAGTTTATAAATAACATTGTGTTAATTTTTAGTTTTTCAGCATGATTGTAACAGCATGTAATACAACCTGAAAATCAATACTTAAAATTACAAAAGAAAACAGAGACTTCAGAAGATTCGCACACATTTCTGCATTGTATCATTTACTTTGCCTTACTCATTCATCACTGCTTTAACGTACATAGACAATTCTCCAAACCTGAAGTGCAATGGACAGCTTTACTTCCATATTCATAGAAGACTTCTAGATGTATAACTGAATTGTTAATGATCATAGGGCTACATATACATACATGTACTGTGTTGTAACCACTGATTACAGGTTCATTAAAGCAGAGAGTCCATGCATCAGAGATAGAAGTTTAGTTTAGCTATGTTCAGCTGATTAGAAGCTGATGACAGGATCCACTAATCTTAAA
>JANIJG010014610.1:20188-30873 GCA_024611175.1 Megaceryle torquata
TTTCAGTTTAAACACTTGAATTCAGTATCAGAAAGTAGTAAGGCTGGGAGAATAAGTAAGAAATAAACACCTTGATTTTTTTCAGGTGATACCTGGATAAATATATTCATGCTGTCACTATATGTCATCTGCACAGTTACCAGTTTCTAATATCAGAATGTTTAACAAGTTGTTCTGCAGCTACTATTAATTCTAACTAATTCCAACTCTTACTGCTGAACATAGCTAGCAAAGTATCTCTCTACTTTTCTTTCAAAATTGTATCACGTCAGCTTATCTTCCATATAATCAATCAGGCCCTAAACATGTAAGTATATGCTCTATGTTAACTTTAAGTTATGCTTTAACTCTTATTTTCCTATGCTAAAATGCCTTGCTATGTGTTACCAAAGTGACAAAGTGTCCTTATATGTTTAAAAATGTTTGGTTTGGTTTTTTTTTTCCCACTTAAATATACAAATTAAGAGTGCATGATGAGAAAATTATTTTCAAATAGTTATTCAAGTTGGTTTTTGCATTTTTCTAAAACATCTCCTAGAAAGTATAGAACAGGCATATTTATTACTTAACATGAAGCAAAAACTTTTATTTGACATAACACCATACATATTTCTATATTATTTTCAATGTACAATACTGGTGTATGAGAAAAAAGTGTTTGGTAAGGGAAAATGAAATTACTCACCAGGTTCTACAAATCCAGCAAGACAGGTAAACATTCCTGGAGGAAACTTCTTCTGCCTACCTAAAAGACACCGGTTCCCATCTGGATGGATGACCTGCATTATCACAACGGGATCTGTAAGGGACATGAAAGGCATGTATTTTGGTATTTGAGGGACTTAAAAGCAGTAATATATTTCAGCCTATATGATACCAGTGCATGTAAATATGAACAAGGTATCATTAAGTGATTTAAATCAGAATTGTAGATCCCTGATCAAGCTTTTTTATTTCACTTTGGGTTTTTTTCTGGGTGGGTTATATATTTATTTATTTAAATTTTTTTTTCAACATACCACCTTAGTAGAAGCAGTTTACTAGCCAAGGCTTGGAATGTGAGACATAAATGACCTGCAACCAAAGCACAATCTGCTAAGAGTATCAGCAATACTAACCTAGGTATACATCCACCAGATAGCAATAATTTCTGAAGTAAAATCAATTTACTATCACCTCCTCTACACACACAGGCCTGAAGAATGTATGTTTGAAACATCAAAGAAGAGCCAGACACTCTAGTTACAATGTAAATATGGACTCAACTCGCCACTTTTGATGTTGTTGACTGCTTGCTGATCTCTCATCTGATGTTGCATTTTTATCTACTTCTCACTGCTGGTCATTTTATGTATTTTTACTTTCTTATTTAATATGTTCTCCTATTGCTATCACACTCCTTTTGTCATGCCATTCTGCACACTGTTAATCTATGATCTTTTTCCCTTTTTCATTGTTATGAAGCTCTTAAGTATCTCAGTGTTTTGTTTTTGATTTTTTTTAATCCACCTCTACCTTTATATAGTTCTTCTCTTGCTATTGTTTTTCACCAGTTTTTTTTTGGTCCAAAACATCAGTATTTTCTCTGTATGAAAAGGCTTAATTCAGTGACCACTATAAATGATAATTGTTGTCCTGCTTAAAAATATCTGCCACATGGCACAGTGTAGAATATGCGGTGTTGCTGTCTGTAAACTTTCTTCACAGAAAGACATCAGCAAAAAATGCAGGTTCATTGGTCTTTCCTGTATAATTCCATTCCTTTTCTAAATTCGTTGCGCTAGAGATTGTGAAGAAAGTCGTTGGTATTTTAACAAGCTTCATTGTAGTCCAGAAGACAGAAGAATATGGCAGAATTGCTTTGATTACAAAAAATTATCTAGAGTGTGTAAGAGAACATGAAATTCAGAAATACAACATACATACACCATCCAGAACTACAATTACAGAAAAAAGGACAGGATAGGGGACAGAAAGGCGATCAAAGAGTCACCAAATGATTGGAGAAAAAAGGGTTTTTTCACATCCTTGTTTCTCCATCAGTAACATAAGTACACTTCTCTTGCAACCCATGAACAAAAGGACCTATAGAAGACTGTCTATGCAAGCTTATGTTCTGAGTTGACTTAGGCCTGGAAGTTTGTGGCTGTCAATGAACAGTGAAAGCCAGTGACGGTAGCTAATACAGTCAAAGTGGCACTGCAAGAAAATGAGCCCTGTATCCGAAATTTGGTAAAGGGCCAAATTTGATACAGAGCTATTTCAAGCTCAGATGGCTTGCAGAAGGTGAGAAAACAGTATGTGAGGGGAGGGGGAAATAAAATGTGACCCTCTGTATTATTAGTATCTCATTCATGTTGTTGGAACTTCTGACTGATAGTACTCCATTGCAATGAAGATTGGTATTGTCACAGCAATTCTTTGTCACAGACTACTCCAAGAAAGAGAAGCCTGAGCTACTTAATCTTTAGTAGTGCTAAGATGTACATACTTCAGGGAGAGACAAGTATGTAGCACCTGAGAGAGAAGCAAGCAGCTCAAATAACTAAAAAGAAATTGATTTACATGTATCTAATACTATAAACAAGCCAGTTTTGACCAAGTTTATCCTATAATATTCTCACCAACTCTTGGATATGATACGTTGTTAACACCTTGGAGACTGGGACAACCTTCATTTAAGCAAGTTTTCTTGTAACCTCCTTCTTCAATCTTGGTTGCACTCCCGCATGTTGGGCAGAAACGGTAGCGGTTATGCCATGCTAGGATAGATCTAGCCTGGGCTACCACTCCTTTAAAATAAAATATTGAAAATACACAAAATCAAATACTAATTCATGTAACCTTTTCACAGTATAGAAAAAGCAAGTAGTAAAGTTTTGATATTAAAGACCGACTATGGCTTGAATTATAATCTACTACAAGAGAAGTTTAGCAGTATGAGTTACAGATATATTTTTCTTTGTAGCACAGCACATGCAATAGTACATGGTAATACACAGACACAGGCCAGTTATGTGTTCAGAAACAAATTAATCTGGATCAATATACCCAGTTTGTCGCAAAAGTTACTTTCTCTAGGCAAGGTGCCAGAATTACGTCTCTCACTTTCTCCAGATTACCATTTTAAGGCTGCTACAGGTATTGATATAATAATGCATTGTTCCATTTAGACATCAGGTGCAAGTTGGGCTTGTTATTTGTTTTTTTTGTAAAAACAAAATTGTTACAACAGCAGCTGTTAATAACATGTCCACAATGACATGCATTTACTTCTGGATTCTGTTTTTCATCACTTGCTCATATTGCTTCCTTCTCAGATGAGTATCCAACACACTCTTATTAAGGATTTGGTTTCATATCCTGTAATGAAAACTCAGAAAAGAGGTATTTTTCTTCATTTTAGAACACTAATGCTTATGCATTACTATTTAAATAGTACTATGTATAAAACCATTATGATCAATAGATTTTGTAGTCTAAGAATTGACATTGCACAATATCCATTTTCAACTGCATGTTCTTACATAAAAATTCTTCACAAAACCACCACTGACAGGCTTTTAAAATTAAAATATTTCTAAATCCACTGAAAATACCCCCTTCTTTTGCAGTGGTTTGTCCTTGCATTATATCTCAAAGTGTATCTTTCTGATTACACATTGGATATCTGCTACAGTTTATGCATCTTACCAGCTTCTTTTTCAGGTAGCTGCAGTAGGGCTGGCACTGGTGGGTGAAGAAAGTAACAGTCCTCATGCTTCTGTTTAAACTTCTCAGCAGAAACAGAATCTACACTAAGAGCAAACCAAGCAACTAACCCATCCTCTTCATCTTCTTGCAGAACTCTTCCATTGCAAGCTGCCAGCAGGTTCATGTGGAACTGAAATTCAACTCCAAGAAAAATCAAGGTACTTTCTTCAGTTTGTTTCAGGCATTGCTCCACATCCTTGTGATACAGCCTGTAAAGCTTTACTTCTGTCTTCTGGGAGCTCTCTGTTCCCTCACCTGAAGTAACCAAAGGACTTAGATTTGAGAAGAGAACGTATACTGTAGTTGGATGGCTTAGTTTTTTGCTTAGCCACTTGGAATCTGTTCTTTTATCGCTTCTTCTGTCCAGAAGTGTCAAGCCAAAATAGTTTTTATTTTCTTTCACTTCATTTGAAAAAAAATTAGGCCTCTGTCCACTCTTCACATTAGCCAACAAATCAACTATGTGCTTGTACCCCCAAAATGTAGCAATGTCCAGAGCTGTCTGCCTGGATTTATTAATAATGGACCTGTCACACCTACAGAAATAGAAAATAACAGTGGTTACCAGGGTCAGTATGTTTAGAAAGAGTTCTGATGCTGTTATTTTTCTTACTTACAGCATATACTTCTAATATTATTAAGGTGCAAGTACTTTTTAGACACTGCGTATACTGGGGCATTCTTTAGGCTAAATACTTGGCATTACAGTAATGAAAAGTAATCATCCTTCTTCTTTTGCTAAGGCTAGATTCCACATTTTTGTTGATCCACTCCAGATTATCACTTACAAAGGCTCATGCAGTACTGCAACAGCAATGAATTAATTAAAATCCCACACATTGTATCATGCAAACAAACCTGCCAAAACAAAAGGCTCAAAATCATTCACAGGTAGAAGTTTAAAAGCCAGGCTACAGGTCTCTCTTAAATAACCAAGAACAAACCCAAACCAAAACAAAAAACCCCAAAAAACCCCAACCACTTTAACTAGCATTACTTTCTAGAAGCCACTAAAAGCAGCAACAAAACATTTACAATAAAATATTTATCATTAAATAAGAATCAAGATTACAGCCTCTGCTTAGTGAGAGAAGTAGCACCCTTACAACTGCAGGGCTGGTCCCTGTAGCCATCTCCTTGTTAGGAGAATGTCTTCAAAATGACACATGGGGAGACGCTGCCTCATGACATATATTTAAATGCTAACAAAAAAGAAATAATCTGAAATAGATTGGGGTGTATTAGGAAGTCAAAAATAATGCACATTTATTTTTGTCAATTTTAAATAAAGTGGATAAATAAAATGGATATTACACTGTAAATTACAAATTGTACAGTAGATCTGTGGCCAGGCTCAGCAGTTTTTAAGACCAGAAGACATCAGTATATTCATGCTGCTGAAACACACAGGTCACTGTACCACAGGCAACTGTTTTGACTTGATATTTTATACTGACCTCAGTAGTTTTTGAGGGAATTTTATAAAAGCATTCAAAAACTTAATTTACAAGGTTTTGGTGCTAAAGAAACTACTGTTGCCCATCTTTAAAAATAGTAAGTCACCTTTAGGCAAAATCTTGGTTAATTTTCCATCAGCCACTGAATTTTGTGTCTTTAATTGCCTACAAAAACAGCCCCAAAAATGACATTTACAAGGGGATATTGACTCTTTTTTTTACAGTAAGCATAACTTAAAACATTTATTAACCAAGCTGCTAAATTCCTCACAATCATAAAAGATTCCTCAGTGCACAGATTATTTTAATCCCTTGGTATTTCAATCCATAAAATCTGGCACTGAGATGCTCCTCTATCTGCTGGAATGTACTGATTACAGTATAAACCAGTGGTTTTATCTGATGCTCCATGCTGTGCTCCAGCAGAGGGCACAGCTTCTGGATAGGACTGAAAGAAACAAAGGGCAGCATGATCACTGTAGGCTGTGGAATACTGTGCCTGAAATTACTCATAACCACAGAATTAACTACAATTGCTTGGTTCTGTAATAAGGGGTGCAGAAAAGAATAGACTGGGCTTGATTAACATAGAGCTCAGTTAAAATGATTCTCACCCTTCATTTTGAAATGTTTTCCATTTGAAATATTTGGATCCTGATTTTATTCAGACTTCAGAATAATGTTCTTTAGGGTCTCAAGGAGAATGCTGAAGCATTCTTTACTTTTTGGAGTGTCTTAAAAAACTAGAACTACAACAGCTAACTAATAAAGACAATAAAGACAACAAATAGGATATCAAGTATTCGACAAGGAATGAGCATGCTTGGTGTCATACTGACTGCTTCAAAATAACATTACAGCTCAAGGACAAATGAGAAAATGAACTGTCAAAAGAAAAAAAATAAAAAAAAAAGACAAATTAAATTCATCAATCAGTAGTTTTGGTAAAGGTGCGTCCTACTGTTACAGAGGTATTCACAAAACAGACAGCAGCAGCTACCCAAAAATGTGGATTTATTGCAACCAGAGTTGCCCAGCACTCCTTCTGACAAAATCAAATTACAAGTTCAGATGTCTGTTGTCGATATAACTACCATACCACTAATTCCTAAACTTGAAGGCATAATCTTTCTAGGAAGATGATCCAAAATGTACACACCCTCACTCATATAGGAAAATCCTTCCACACAAAGGCACACAAGAGCATCAGTCACCCGAAGAGGTAGGGTGAGTCTCAGTGTGGAAGTATCCTTGGATGGTGTGCTGTATATCCAAGGGGAGGGTCTGACTGCCAGGCCCACATGTTCTTCAAAGAACCCACTCAACCAGTTCTTTGGTGGGGCTCCATTTATACACTAGTTAAAGGTGCACTGGGATCTAGGGGCAAGCCCACAACAAAAACTGGCTAAGGGTCTAGACTACGAGGCTGACAGTTAATCACTGTGCAGCATGAGGTGCCAAACTGTTCTGGCAAGCCCTCTTTTCTGTCAGGCACCTGCCACACCTACTTAAGAGCAAGTATGTCAACAAACATTCTGCACAGTTACACAGATGTAAATGGATTACAAATAAAGTTTAGAGAACAAGTCTAATTGGAACAATCAAACATACAAAGTTTATACTCAGTACAGTGGCTGGAATGGGATACAAGCAGTTCTATTTTGTTGGGTTTCTGGAAGGAAGGCAAATAGATCCTTGAAGATCAAAGCAATAAATTTAGAGATGTTCATTAGTTTCTCATCAAATATGGAAAGCATGATGCAAGACCAGAATCTGGTTATTTATTAACAGACAGAGAATACATTTTGCTGAGTTTTAATCCTGAAAATTCTACCACTGTCAGGTAAATTTTCTGAGATCAAGTTGAAATGGGAAGAAAGAGATTTATCTTAGAACTCTTCAGTGGGATCCACTAAACAGCTTACCCTTCTTCGAGAAGAATCTGCACAACCTCAAGGTGTCCATTTCTGGCACCATACATCAGGGCTGTCCATCCGTTATCTCCAGCTGCATTGATAAGTGATGGAGAACGACTAAGCAGTGCTCTCAGTTTGGCTGCATCTCCAAGAGCAGCAAAATTATGCAGCTGAGAAATCACGTCCTGGTGAAGGCTCTTTTCAAAGTTTGTCATTATGTCAACTGAAAAAAAAAAAAAAAAAAAAGCCTGAAGACATATCCACCATGAGTAAGAGTTTAAAAATTAAATTTAATGCTAAACATATAAACAACATCATCAAAAGCATGGGCCCTACAGTCAAATTTTTGTAATTAGTATGACATTGCTATTCCAAATCAAATCCTAGTCCCACACTGTATCTCCAGATACTGTGAAATTTTACCCTAATAATCAAGACTAGTTTTAAAAGAGACTTAAGGAGAGAAAAATTTTGCTATGAAAATAAAGCTTCTCTGAATGTAAGGAACACGTTCCATTTTCTCGATCTAACACAAGAGACAGAACAGTACAAAATCCCGCTCCAAGAAACGAGTCTCAGATGCTCTGGAAACAAGAAGAAATAACTGCAAGAAGACAAGTCCTATGCACGCCGAGCAGTGGCAGATCACTTCAGTAGCTTCGGGTACGCCTCCGGCGGCGGCCGCACAACCCTCCACCCCGGGGCAGGGCCGCTGCTGGCAACCGCCACCCCCGCAAGCACCCAGAGCTTATATTACGTAATGCCCACTCCACCACCACTTCTCAAAGACACACGCAAACCACGTTCTCCACAGAACCCAAAACGCGTAGAACCTTGTAACAGCTCCTCGGCCACCCTGCTGCTCTGGGCCGCCCCTCTTAGTCCTGCCCTCGAAGGCGTTGGTTGGGGGCCGCTCCGCGCAGGCGCGAACTGCCCGCCCCGCCTTGCTGCGTCCGTTAGGGCGGTGCGGCGAATGCGGTGTCTGGGGGTACGGAGGTCGGCGGCCACAGGCAGCACCGCGTAGGAGCCTCAGGCTTGGCCCGTGGCGCCGCTACCGGGGCTGTGTTACAGTGAGTGGCTGGGGTGGCGCAGTCTTGGTGGTGAGCCGGGCTCCATAAGCTCTCCGGCCGCCCTGTCCCGCGGCCGCCCTGTCCCGCGGCCGCCCTGTCCCGCGGCCGCCCTGTCCCGCGGCGCCGCTCAAAAGAGCCGGACACGAGTGGTGTCCGGGTGTGTGCAGTGAGGGGCGGCGCTGGGGTGCGCGTTGTACTGCAGCGCCCGGCCCTCACAGCGGCCGTCGGCCTCCACCTCTTCGTCTTTCTGGGGCGACGGCGGGGAAGCGGGGGTGGGCGGGCTGCGGCAAGGGAGGAGCAGCGAGCTATCACTGGTAGAACGGGCTGGACCTGACCCGAGTGCTGCTGCCTATGGGGCCAAATTACTGGACAAGTGAAAGAGCTAACAAGTCAATTTCTCTTCAGGCCGGAAACTTTATGGTCGTAGAAAGCAATCAAACTGCTCTTTAGCTTTGTATCACTGTGGTAGCAGAAGGCAAAACCAGGCAGCAGTAGAGTGTCCAAACTCTTATGATAAAAGTGGAGCAAATGAGATGTCATAGGAGGGAAGATGAGTTAGCTGGGAAGTTGGAATGGTTATACAATCCAGAAGATAGTTTCAGCAAGTGTATGCCTGGAGAAATCAAGGCTATACCAGTTCTAGAGAAATGAACATGGGTGTGTTGTTCCAGTGCATTTGCCTCTGGTGAGTACTTAGTGCAAGCTTTGTGAGTGGTTTACAAAACTTCTTACTCAAGTGGCAAACTAGTCCATCGCCAAGTAGACAAGTCCTGATGCTGGCCTTGAAGCTTCAGAAGACAAGAACACTATTATTTTAAAATCCTGTTACTTGGGTGGGGGAGGAAGGTTTGCTTTCTACTTGCCTTTGGAATTTTTGAGTTAGGATTTATATCTCTGCATTTCTTCAGCACCACATACCTTCAAAGCCAGAACTGCACAGCTTTTACTCCTGGTGCTTTAAGAAAATACAGTATCCTTACAAACCCATGTGTTACCGTGACTCTGTCCTGTCAGCCCCAGTACTGGGACACGTAATTGCTACATCCTATGTAGTCATGGAGAAGTTAACCAAGCCTTAATTTTTAGAACTTGTAAGTTGTTATTTTTTAAGTTTAAAAGTTTCTGTGATGTATTACTTTTTGCAGTAGTTACAGGTTTTGTGGGGTTTTGTTTGTTTGTTTGTGGGTTTTTTTGTTTGTTTGTTTGGTTGTGGGTTTTTTTGTGGTTTTTTTTTTGTTTGTTGTTTGTTTTTTGTTTTTTAGATAGTCACTGTTAAAAGTTTTGCTGATGTTGGCTGGACATAATAGTACAAATTTTATGCACGTGTTGTGTGGTCTTTTATAACTCCTTGATAAGAAAGCTTTAAAGTCTGTGGTTGGTGTTCTTAAGTTCTGCACTCGTATTAAAACTTCCTCAGTAGAAGATCAGACACCTGAGCAAAAACTCCCCTTAGAAACAATGCAGATAAAAACCTGTGAATGTGCATGAATAATTAATGAGTATTTTTCCAGATAGGAAGAAATGAAAATAGTAAGGGATGTGATTTTGTTTTGAATCACTCAGATGAAAACTAGCTGTATCCTCAGTGATGTGCATCATGTATCTGTATGCAGTTGGTTCCATCTGGTGAAGGGGTACCAGGTAGAAACCTGGAACCATTAACTTCAATAGTTAAGGCCCAAAGTAATTATTTTTTCTTCCTGTGATGATTAATAGCTGAAGAAGAAAATACCTTTATAATTGTAATAGACAAAGGCACAGTTCTTACTTTGTTAGTAATGCCTTAAATCTGCCATTTACAAAGTTGTGACACCTCAGCCTTACCTCCTAGTCTGTGTAACGAATTTCCTCATTTTTTAGGTTGGGTTAATGTAATTTTTGTGGGTTTTTTAGTTAACTAACTCATGGTACCCTGTTAGCAGCTTTGAAACTTATCTCCCTTGTGTGTAGAAGTCAAGAAAGAAGAAAAGCATTCAAAATTGTAGAAAGCATACTAAGAGGGAGACTAAGCTGAAAGATGGGTGTTTTGCGATTCAGAAAGAAATGTGTCGCTTGAAGTTTCTATGAGGCAAAGCATGTGCTATCTTTTAATGTTCATATACAAGATAATAAGACATGTTGCTTAAGTATAATCTATATATACATAAATCTGGTGCTGTATCACTGATCAGCAATTTACTGTGTCTTGCTACGTGGTGAAACAAATGCTATAGACTAAAAGATCAGATATGTTTTGTGCAGGCTTTTAGCACCCTTGGTGGTGCTTCTGGCAGTGTCTTTCTCATCTATGGCATTGTGCTGGTTTGAGTTAGACAGAACTAAGTCTGTTCACTGATTTACTCTTCAGCTCAATTCTTCTAACTGCACTGTCTGAAGTTAGCAGCCTGTTTTCACAGACGGTGTCTGCTGCTGGCAGGGATAACGACTTGATGTTTAGAGTTACTACCAAGGGTTGGTGTGCAGACCAAGGCTACTGCTGGATCTTGTGT
>JANIJG010014612.1:0-40111 GCA_024611175.1 Megaceryle torquata
GAACTAAAAAGAAACAAATACTAGATACAAAAAAAGAACAAAAAAACCCCAAAACACCCCACCCCCCCCACCCCCCCAAAAAAAAGACCAAACAACAACAAAACCAACAAAAACCCTCACCCTAAAACCAAAGAAAAGAGTCTGTTTTAAAAATGATCTTATGAAATGCCCTCTGATAAAATGTCAGGTAGCTGCTGAGGTCAGGACAGCAGTCAGATCTTCAGTTACCCTCTGCTTCTTCCCTTTCTCCTGAGACTAAATCCTTCCCTCAGGCAGACTAACTGCCCATGGCCATACCCTGGGGAGCCTGGATTCCTTTACTTAACGTCTGTCACACAGCAAGCTCACTCAGCTTCCTGAGTACCAGCCTGAGGACAGACATGTCCAGCAAGCCTTTAAGCACCACTGTCATTCTAACAAAGAATCTCTAAATCTCTGTAGGTGCAACCAGATGGCAGAATACAAGGTGGACAGGGAGCTGCTGCTGTCCCCACACAGCAGGCACAGACAGGGGAGGAATCTGGACAGGCTCAGGAAGATGACATACAACCACAGGCTTTCAGTAATAGGAGGACTGAATACCCATGTGAGTTCAGGAGAGAGTGGTGATGCTTACGGATGGCAGCAGATGGACACAACGTTGGAAGTTGTCTGCTTCTATCAGAATAGCTGTTATTACAGCAACTGAGAACCTTAACCTGTTTTTGCCTTGCCAGCAAAAGCAACAAACATATCTGACCATCTATCTTGACCACAGGCCCCATCAGTCTCGACTCTGAGCCACAGACTGACTACCTGGCTTCACCTTGCACCTTCCTTGTCACTACAGACCTAACAGGTGATTGCTAGGCTGACCCAGTCATCATCACTGGACCTGGTCTTCATTCACTGGCTTGTGTTCCTGGTTTGACCTTGGACCTGTTTCATCGCCATGGACTCCTCTGGTGCCTAGGGCTCTTGGTTGAACCTGATTATGATTCAGAGACCTGGCCTGCTTACCTTGCTCAGCAGCAGTAGCACAGGGCCTTGGCTGGCAAGGAGAGACATCTGGTATTAAGCTCATTTCTCGCATTGCCATCACTGGCCTTACTTCTTTTCTCAATGCAGGCACTTCAAATTATTCATCTCAATCCCAGATGAGCGATAATGCAGAAGCTGTAGCTTGGACAAGGAAAAATGGTCCCTCCACATGTCTATCTATCACTAGGCTGAGCTGAACTTGCCTGTCCCTTCAATTGAAGCTCTACAGTGCTTCATATTCAGCCCTGATGTTGGGCTTGCACATACTCCTTTCTCCTACACTCCTCAATATAGAGGTTACAACATCACTACATTACATTACGCTCATTTGACTGACACCTTCCTGTCCATAAGTAGCTAACACATGTCACCTCTCAACCATCATATTTGAATTTGGTCAAAAACCCTTCCAGTACAAATAAACCTTTTAGCTTTAGGTGTCAAATTAATTTTTGTTCAAGCCAAGAGGGTTACCTCATATTAGAATCCAGCTACAGAAATAGCTTTCTTTTCCTCTTCCCCAGCTATTGTTGGCAAACATTAGTTCTAGTGAGAGAAGCTATTTCTGGACTTTTACTGGCAAGTCTTACGTTCAGAGACTAAAGGAAGGAACTGGCTGACAGTGAAAAAAAAAATTAGACATGACTTTCAAGAAATGCAGTTTCTGCCAAGCTCTTATGCACATTTCTCTGAAGGAAAAACAACAACAAAAAAACAACAAACAAAACAACAAACAAAAAACCCCAAATGAAAACAACAAAACCCCCAACGTCTTTATTAACTGCTACTACTAGAAGTCATGCCTGTAAGGATCAGTGAGAGAAAAAGGCACATATGGAAAGCTGTCTGTCTCAGACTATCAACTGCGCAGTCACTGCCTTAGATACTCTCTTATACTCATTTCATTTGTGGGTCTTATTTTGCAGAGGAAATTCCCTAAAAAACTAACTGCTAAACATGATTGAGGTGGAGTTTCTAGCAGATTTCTGTCCATTGTATTATCTTCTGCACGGACTGATGTGTGCTTACTGAACACACACACATCTGCACATTCACACATACACACCATCACAGACGCAAAAGGACACATTTCTAAGAGACAGGTACCATAACAAACACCAGCCATTCATAAGTAGACAATCAAAATAATATTTTTATCAGACATATCAGTGCACATTTGCACACTTGAAGGTCTGAAAGAGTGTGTTTTGGACTAGTTCCCACACTCACATGCAGGTAACACACATTCAGTCCTAGTTTTCCACCAAAACACTTCTGAGTTTACTACACTCTAGAATATTCACTGACCATAAACACACCAGCAGTACAAACACTCACCTGATGTGTAATTCAGGAAAGTACAGGCAGGTAGCTAAACAAAAGCACACAGAGATTCATATCTGTTTCTCTTGTAAATTATGCACACACTCTTCATGTGTTTATTTACACCACACTCATAATTTCTAGTAATTAGAGCTACAATAGAAAAACACAAGAATGCAGATTTTGGTCCTATACAAGTGAATTAATTACACCTAGCAAGACCTGTCACACCCAATACGTACAAAAGGATAGGACAGAATTGTTCTCCTATTTCTGAGGCATTTGCTATAGTGTAACTGAGATTTATTCATCAACAAGCTAAGAAACAACACAATAAAAATGACTAAATGGAAACATAAAAATTAAGGCCTTTTGCATAGAGCCAAGCTGAGTAGTAGTATTACTCAGACTCTTCCAGATTCCTAATAAAAAATCAAAATAGATCGGCAAATGATTTGGGAAAAAATAATACCCTCTTGTTTTTCACTTTGTATGTGAATATAGTACACTTGTCAGCAAGCAATGGATTATGCAGACTATAGTCATGCATAAGCATAAACCTGTGCTTTCTATGACTCAGTGCCAGTAACCCTGCCCTGCTCATGTTCCTTCACCCTGCAGTCTCTGCCATGCCAGTTTCAGACTAGAAAATGCAACAGACCCCACGTTCAGCAGGCCAAGCTCCAACACTTAGGATGTTCTCCCTGTGGTTCCCCTAAAGACATGCCAAAGAACCTTAGTCCAGTGTCAGTCTTAAGCCAGGGAATGGAAATACAAATATTCAGCTACTGAAAACACTCAAATCCACCAAAATCCATCCAAATCAATCAAGGATCTTCTCCCCTTTTCTTCTGTCCACCTCTGCTGCCTCTCTTCAACCCACTAAGGATCATGTGCAATCAGTAAAGACTAAGTCTTCATTCAGTCCCCACAGGTTCTGTTATCAGGCATGGAAGAGCTGTGGGCTCATCCATTCACAGGGCAAAACACTCACTCATAGGCAAATAGCAAGCTTACAGAGCCAGGTTACATGAAATGTACACATAATTAACCTCTCCACATACACTATTGATGAGTTTCCCTCCAAATGGAAAGCAAATTCTACACAATCTTATAGACTGAGCTCTCTCTCTTTAACAAGCCATTTTGTGCTGTTTCGTGCAGAAGTCCCATAGATGCAAAAGATCTTAAGGCTTTAAGTTTTACTTTTTTTTTTTACCCCCCTTTCCTTTTCAATTAAAGCACATATAGATAAATTAAATGTATTTTGGGGTTATGGAAAACCTCTGTAGTATTGACACAGAAATATTATGGGTAAAACACCTGGTCGTCTTGGGAGCGTTCTGGCTGTCTCAAAGAGAACGCCTTCAATTACTGATTCTGCCTTTTAGGAAGCTCTTTAAGACTTAGAATGTGGATAAAGAATTCTCACATTTAATTCAGTTTATCATAGCTGTACACTTTCAAAAGAAATCATTGGAACTGACTGTAAAGAGTAGGATACTTAATGAAGTGCCTTGGGAATTGAAATACATGTTATTCAATGTTCACAAAATAAGCCTCACTTCAAAATTTTACCCTCCCTTATTTCAGCCAGTCAGGATCTCCAGCAGTGCCAACTTGACCTTAAATGCTACTTGGACCATATTTATGTATTCTGAGCAGGCCTAGAAGAGCCACATGCTTCTCATTTTGAGGATGTATGAGCAGATAATAAGCCAAATTTGTACCACAATGAATTTGATCTCTCTTCAGGCTGTTCCTCTTTTAAGAACCTTTTCACATGAATTCATAAATCTACCTGAGCCGTTTCTCTCCTAAAAAGTGTCACAAAAGATTATTCCAAAGAGACATAGAAAATACTGACAAGGTTTTTCCTCCTTTCTAGCAATGTACCCTCAGAAGATACCATTCATGCTACAGCAGTCAACAGCAGACACTAAAATGTTATCTGAATACCCTCATATCAAGTGTCTGCCCTTGTAATTAGTATCCAAGGCCTAAATAACCAGTCATCATTTACACATCTTTATGGTGCTGAGTACCTCTGAATCAACAGGTTGAGGGTACTTAAATGGAACCTGACTCTGTATCAGCAGCTGAAATGGTTTTGCTTTGTCCCGTCCTACTCTGCCATAAAATCCAACCCCATTGTTTTAATTCCCCAAAATGTTTATGCTGAGAAAGACATTTCTAAAGAGCTGTAGAAGACTCTAAAAAAAGATGAGAAGAGTTAAGGAAGATAAGGCACCTTCCTTTCAACCTTTTGCTAAACACTGGATTTTTAAGGGGAAAACGTCACAAGGGATAAGGTTCTTCCCCCTGCTCTACAATGCAGCAGGTAACATCAGCTTCAAGAAGCAGTACTGACAGGCCTTGCCTGTGCTGGTTTGCTTACCACCACCTCGGCACTCCTCACATCAATAAGGTGTCATTGAACTCAACTGAACAGCATGAGGCTGCCCTACCCTTCTGGTCCAATCGCAGCTGGAAGAAGGTATGGGACAGGACCTCAGTAGGCATTCATCTCCTCTGCTGTCCTGGGGGCTACCATATGCTAGCAACACATGCACAAATGCCAGTGCTGTGAGTGTGCTGTCCTTCAGCAGGCTTCCCTGCAGTCCTATATGCTGCACTCCACACCTCCATTCTAATTAGTTACAAATGTAAAGGAATTGAAAAGACAGATTTCCCCCCTAGCTTTGCATTTACTAAAAGGTCACCAAGAAAGTGTGATTTTTTTTTTTTTTCCTATGAATAGAGATATCAGGAGCTAATGAAATCTGAACTCCATCATTGCTGTGTGCATTTTCTTTTCAGTCATCATTTAGAAATGAGCTCCTTTTTCGTCTTCACAAGCTATTACAGACTCCCACGTGCTACGCAAGAAGGATTCAGCAGAGAGGCTGAGGGCTGTGCATCTCTGCCTTCTCCCCACCCTACTGTCACTAGTGACTGTGACGTTTCATGACAGCAGAACGCTGCACTGCCCCTCATCATTTGAGCTGCATCGAGCCCAATATGGACCCACAAGCAGCCCCCATGTGCTGCTACAAACACACACAAAATACACGTACTCATGTACTTCAAGCAATGCTGCTGCCAATTACATATATTTAATGTTCTGCTTGTATGCAGAGAGAAATGCTCACTCACACATATGCACACCCTTGTGCACAACTTATGTACATGTGCATGACCTCGTGCACACACAAGCCTGAAGCTACCTACAGCTTACACGAACCCGTTCTGGAAAGCATAATCATGTACATCCTGTTACTCACCGGTGCTACCAGACCATTACAAACTTGCATGCTCATGTCTGTACCCAAACACACACCTTCCTGACCCCCACCTCTAGGAATGCAAGAAGTCTGGTAATCAATAACCACTTACAGCCTTTCAATCCAACACTGTCAATGTTGTTCTCCCCTGTTTATGGTGACAGACAAGCAGACTAAAGATATGGGACATCAGTATGCAGAGGAGGAGAGGCGGGCACTGTGTCAGCATAAGAAGCAGGCAGATGCTGCTGAATCCAGTAGAGGCTGTTCTTGCCCTCCTGCAACCAGCTGAGCAGAGCTGCCACTGTCCCAGAAACCTTCTGCTTTATTCCCAGGGCATCAGTGCAACCAGACAGAACAGAGCAATAACCAGAGGCTATTTTCCTGAAATAACCTAATTGTACATACAAAGATTCAGAAAGAATCCAATTCTTATCTGTTTCTGAAGCCTAAGCAATGATCTTGTGCACATAAAAATGTGTTACGTGATCAGTATCACACCAAAACAACTTGATACCATATCCTGCAGAGGAGACGGCACAAAACTAAATACCTTTTAGGCACAGCAGGCTGCCTTTGAAATTATCAGGGTGCTTTGCTGACCTTTTAAAGTGAATGAGCACACAAATGCAGAGCACCTGAGAGCAGTCAATATCTGTGCCAATGAATTTCAACCAACTCCACAGCATCCAGAACAACCAAAAAGCTGTCAGTATTCCCAAAGTCTGACATGAGCTCTAATTGGGTACTTTTGTCCCAGCCCACAGCCTCACCTGCACAACCAGCATCTGAACATCCTGGAGTTACTCAATCTCAGCCCACGACACAGCCTCGTTCTCACAATCCTGAGTTTGTATCCATATTCAGCAATCTCACTTCTGCATTATGAACAAATCCTATTATGCCAGGCCTGAATCTCTCCTGGGCAGAGACCGGCATTAATATAAATATAATTATGGTTGTTCAATAAATGTATGATATCTGCCGATCTATCTCGTTAAATTAACCACAGGAGTGAATTTTGCATTAGTCGTGACAAGGCTCATTTTCAAAGCTGACATTTAATACCAGTCCCCAGTACAAATTATACTTCAGTGTACACAAATCAAAGGATTTGGTGAGCATCTGTGAGGACTGAATGTGTGAAACCATAGAAGCAGTTTTGGTGGCTTGCTGCAGGTAATCCAGTCTATGCAACACATTTACTTAGAGCTGATCAATCAGATCAGAAATTCAAGTCATTTCAGTGTATGTGGGGGTTAGTGGGGTTGTGCTTGTCCCAGTAAAAGCTTCAATGCTTTGATCCCTGGAAGCCCTTCCAATCACTGAACATACTGGCTTGATCAGAAAAGTGACCTTTCTGTCACTTTTTTAGAGCCAGCCTGAGCTCTGCTTTCAGATCCCATTTATTTCATTCTCCTTTACTGGAAAAGACAAAAGAGCTGCTCTTAAAAGGTCATTACAAAACCGGTGTCCAGCTGCCTACTGCAAAATCCATACAGGCCATCGGAATGCAGAGAACTTAGAGCCCATCGCACAGCATATTCTTTGCTTCCATCTTTGGTGGAAAGGCTCCTTCTAGTAGCATAGGCTACAGCACTGACTTCAGGTGCCTGCTCACCTGGGTGCAGGACAGCTAAAGGTTGGGAGCAAGGTACCAAGATACTCAGGCTTGTTTATGTTGTATTACAGGGTCATGTCCCTTATTCCCCACTATTGCCAACCGATGAGGCACATATGCTCGGGGCTATCATGACATGGTTATATAGCCCTTCTTCCTAACTCGGACAACATCCAGATTCAAACCTAGTCATTCTCAAGCGTAGGAAGAAAAATATGAGGAAGGCAATAAAAATTGAATTGAAGGTATAATATAATGGAAAAAGAGAGTGGCAAAGTAAATACCTTCAGAAGTGGTAGATTCCTCTTCAACTGTTTTCATGTAGAGATAGCATTTCTAATCAAATATTCTTCTCACTCGACTTCCAGTTATCTTGCAAGATAAAATCATTTTTTAAACTACCAGCTTTCCCTCCAAATCAGAACAAGTTTCTGCACTTGCAATCTGCTGACCCAACAGCTTTTAAAGGAATGAGTACAAAAAAAAATGCAGTACCTTCCACAAAATGCAAACTGCCCTTTTGATCCTGTGGCAAAAGCAAATCCATATATCTATTTTAAACTATATTTTATAAAATACACAAGTGATCTCCAGCAGGAATAGGCTACAGTAAAATGGACAACATTTCTGGGTTTTTTTAGCCTTGGTTGCACACAGCTGTACTTTTCTTTCAAACTCATTTTCAGTATCTCCCCTCATAATCATTAAAAAATATCTTTCTCATTGTTGCTTTGTATGAATCTCTGATTCAATTTTATGGTAAAGTGCAGTCATTATTTCCAGCACCCCCAAAGGAAACTTTCTGCTTTATTCAAAAACTTAAGAAGAGGTAGGACGTAGTAAAAGGTTCAGCTAGAAAAGTTTTGAGGCAGATTTTTTTCCTTGTTATTTGGATGTTGCATTTTGTTTTGTTTGGGTGATGGGAGAGGTGTATTTGTTTGCTGGGGTTTTTTTGTGTGTGTTTCTGGGGTTTTTTTGACCTAAGCCGAAACTTCTTTGTGAGAAGGTTAGAGGTTACCTTTTTTAGGAAGAACTTGGTGGCGTTTTTGTTCAGATCCCAGAAGAAAGATACCCTTTCCAGCTAAGCTCTCCTTTTCCCTATAAACAATTAAATATTAATTGGAGCAGTGGTTTAGACAGGGACTGTTCCATTTTAGGTGAGTAGCATTGCTACTGAGTTGTACGATTACTCTTTCTGGTTCAAGGAATCTCTCATTACTTACACAAAACATAACAGCTCTTACAACAGAAGCAGGGACAAGTTCAACAAAGAACCTTCTAGTGATCCAAGTCCTTGCCTTGACTCTGGCTGACCAGAATCTGAGTTTTCTTCATCCCAAAGGAAGCTAATGACCTATCCTGCAATCAGCTAGTTTAAATTTTTACAAGTTATTTAAAAAAAGCTGTGTATTCACCCTAGTGCAAAATGAGAACATTGGCTTGAAATACCAAGTTTCAAAGACAACACTTGCTTTCCAAAAAAGATTCATTCATGTTTTTGTCTCCTGAAGTGAAAGGTGCTGAGGAAGCCCTGACTATGGTGATGATGACAACAGAAAATTAGGTAAACCATCTTTGGTGGTGTGTGCAAGTCTTTCTTACTTTTGTTTCTTTAAATCTGATCCCTAAGGCAAAAAGGTTTCTAGGACTAAGTGGGCATTCAGCAAAGTAAATGTCCCATTTCTGAGGCAGAGGAAATAAACTCAATAGCTATTCACAGATGCCAATCCATGGCAGATAAAAAAGGGTCCTGAAAATGATCAGTGTTCCTACTGCACCTAGTCTGCAGACCTAATAAGTAAGAAGCAGTAAGAAGAATGACAATCAGTGATTAGTATCATCATTACTGAGAATGCCTAGACTATAATATACCATAATCTTTGGAAAGACTACCAATGTTAGAGGTGGAAAAAGAAACAAGTTAAAGGTAACTACTTTAACAAGTATATCTGTTAAACACTGTCAATGAAGTAATTCCTATAATAGTGTTCTGGAGCTTATTTTCTAGTTATGATACCAAATGTTTTCTAACCATTCTTAGGATTGACTACCATGAATTTTTACTTTTTAGCTTCTTGTATCCATTACATTACATTGGCTGGTATCTATTTTCCCTGTTTTCTTTGTTCAGCAACAATAAATCTATGCTATTATCCCTTAGAAGATTATTTTCATCAGCTACATTTAGGAAAATAACCTCTACTGTTGTTTACTCATTACATTCAGAAATCCTGGTAAACAATTAGTGCTGACAAACAAGAAACTGAAATTGAAATAACAGAAATCTGTCTTACATTATAATTTATCATGTAGATTTTTCATCAATATTATGATTCACTGTCCTCTAAACTCTAATTATTGCCTTCCCTTGCTACTTAGCCAGATCCATTTTAACTGATTAAGTCCTCAATTCTTGATTAGAGTTGTGCTTTCTTCGATAGGTAACAAAATCCTTTGATAAAAGGACTCAATTTTTGTCCATAATATTTCTGATTCCACACACACACACACCCCCCACTCCCTCTCCATAGTCTGTTTTACCTATAATATTTCCTCAGCTCTAGATAATCAGCCCTTCCTAAGGAAAAAAAAAATATAATATATATATATATACAGGAACACATTCCAATAGAAACACTGTCCATATTAAATGTAATCGGGTCATGATCACTGGTGTCTAGGTAACCACTAACTCCTTCACCAAAGATTAATTAATCTTTTTTCTATTATAGTGTACTCTAGAGCAGAATTACACTGGATATTCCATCTTTTGTCTTAGAAAACAGTCATCTGTAATGTTTGGAATCTTTAACAGCATTTAGTGCTGCCACATGATAACTCAGGTATATCTCGCCCAAACTGAAACCCACAGCTACTCATTTAATTCTTCTGTATGGAATATGAGTACTTATGAGGTAACTTATCCCATTTTCTGGTTTGATTCAGTGTGCCAAGCAGGCTCATTTCCTAGACTTTATCAGAGTACCTACAATCTGTAGACCTGAATTACCGGTAAATGAAGATGTAACACAATTTCAATCCCCCCCATGCCAGCCAGACATGCTTAATACCCTTTCTGTCCTTCCCAAGCAAAGCATAGACCAATATCTGGAGATTCTGAAATACCAAAAATGAAATTCCAAGATTAACCTAGCAGTTTCCAGTGCAATCAGTTACATTACATTTTATCAGCAAGATGTTTCAATTGCTTTTGCTAATTACTCAGATGCTTAGCAGTAGTGTGTAGATATTTGAGAAATAGATTCCTTCTGCAGTTTTTCCCCACACTAGTTCAATTTCTTCAGGACAAGCTATTTGACTTTGAACTGCATTTCTACGCATGGAGATCACTTCCTCCACCCCTTTCCCCCCCTTCTACTTCAGCATTATTTTGTTTTGCTTCTTGAAAGGTTAGTTCTCTTCCTCTGAAGCACAAGGGTCCCTCATTCATGGCCTTCTGCTTCACATCAGTTATGCAATCAATAGTTATCTTTCCATCTTTCCTTCCTTCTTGTATTTACAAATTTACAAAGCTCTCTGACAAAATCACCAAGATTTTTGTCTTTCCTTTTCATCAAGAGCCTCATAGGATTCTATGAACTATTAACTCCACATAATTCTCTGCCATGCCTTCCCAACATGCATCATCCAAGCCTGCCTTTGCATCTTATTCTTTTGCTCTAGGCAGACAGTGCACTGTCACACTACACTTTTGTTTACTCCTCTGTCCACTTTTCCTAAGCAAGGCTCACTTAAGACAACAACTTGGTTGAAATAGCTCTCAAAGTTTGTTTTACACCAAAAGGCATTCAGAGACATCCTTTTATTTCTCTCTATGGAAGTAACCACCTTAAAGAGGATCTGAAAGAAAAGCATCACACAACATCAGCATTAAACACCTCCAAATTCTCCTTCTTCTCTTGGCTGTGAGTAACCAACATTTTTGTTTGTTTGCTTCCTACTATCTTCAGCTTCCTCATGTCTGATCCTTCCCCACTTAAAGCACGTATGCAAATGATTTTTGAATTGTCCCTGGTATCTGCATTTCCACAAGCTATATGCTGTGCTGAAATCTCTTTCTAGACCACATATCTTCACTTGTAGATCCCCCACCACCTGACAGCACATGCATCAAAAACTTATTCCTTAGACAAAAATTAGACTATACCTTGTCCAAGGCAGAATACAGCAGGTTTTTGGGGTTTTGGTTTGTTTTTTTTTTTCTTTTTCATCATCATCCATGTGCATTTTGCAATATAGGGTCTTAATTGAAGATAAACCATTAAACTCTAAATTCCATCCCAAACTCTCCTGCTAGGCCTACCAACTTCTGTCTCAGAATTCACCTGGCATAAGCAAACCCGTAACATTAACGTGTACAAGTTTATCACATACAGAAGCACACATTTATGTTCTGTTATTCAGAATTAAAGTGTTTGCAATTCAGTTTGTTTGGCTTAATTTACTTTAGAAATGAGTTAAGCCACATTTAATTAAGGTCACCTTAATTCTGCTTTAGGCTGTTGACATGTAGCTTAATGTGGTTTAGCACAGGACTTTCCACTTGCACCTTTAGCTAATTCACAGGCACTTTCCTGCATGTTCTGACATACACAAACTATTAAAGAATTCAGCCTGTTTAATTAATTATAAAAATACATAGAAAGGTGACTTGGTTGCATTTTGTAAGCACGTTTAAGAGAATAAACTGCAAGTTACTAAGTCTCTCTCAGGTAGCAGAGAAAAATAACAAGAATGCAGCTGAAAACAGCAGGCAGAGGAATTCAGATTAGAAAAAGGCAGTAATACTTAACAGTTACTGACCCCTGGAACAAAATACCAGGAGACCAGATAGATTTTCAATCATGCGATGTTCTGAAACCCAGTCTGAATGTTTTTTCTATAAAACCTATTTACACAAACACAATTTATCAGGCTTCATACAAAGCTGCCTGCATGAAGCCCAAAGGCTTATGATGTATAAGAGGGCAAACCAGAGCAGCTAATGGTCCCTTCTGACCATTAAAAGTCCAAGATTCTGTTTTCAGTGCCTAATACCTTTCCCAGCAAGTGCAGCCTTCTCTGCTACAGGACATACCATATCTGGACATGGCAGTCAAGAGCAGGAGAACTCATCCCCCTTTGCTCTTACTATGACACTGGAATATTTGTCAAGTCTTCAATCGAGACTTGAGACTTCTGCTTCTGAGTCCTCCTTCATATGCCACCACATGCATGTACCTCATACACGTGCAGCACAGCATGCTGGCCTCTCTGCCAGTGTTATTTGGGATTCCCTACCACCTCCTTCCAACAACTGAGGTCACAGAAAGGGAGAGAGGATGTGGAGCTGTGTTACACAAGAAAGGACATGATTATTGTATTCAAGGAGCCAGGATAGATGCATGATCTCCCAGAGAGGGCTCATGTAATACCGACCTTCTCCAACGTGAAGACCTGACCCTACCCAAGGACAAACCCACCACATGGCACAGTGTGCAGACATGCATGTATTATTTATGATGTTTAGAGTAATAGCCAAGGGCATATACTGTGATTTAAGTAAAAAGAAATGTCAGTACTCTGTCAGTGAGGAAGGAATTCAGTGTTTTCAACACAAAGCAATAACAGTCAGTCCTGGTGTATAGGGCAATTTGAAACAAATTTTGTGGTAGGAATAAAAATAGAGAGAAAAGATAACATAATTAGTACAGGACTGTAGCACATGTGAAAAAATAAGTCCAGATTAGAAACAAAACAAGGAAACAAAGAAATCAACCATATCCAAGAGGTGGGTGAAGCCAGGATCTATCTACAGATGTTGAGACTGGAGAGAATGAATATACCATCTAATATGATTTTAGAAGAGACCAGATGTGGGGACCTCAGAGTAGATAGTGGAGGCATAAGGATGGCAGCAAACATGGATAGACAGCTGACAGACAAAACAAAATGGGAACTACTACAGCTGTGGGAATTGCATTTTACAAAGAGAGAGAAACCAGCAAAGGGACAGAATGGAGGAAGAAGGGAGATGACATTTCAATATACAGTTTACATTTAATGGTGGACAGCATATACATATTCTGGGCATCAGCTAGTGGGATTCACTGCTGCAGGAAGCCCTGTCTGAGAAAAGATTGTGAAAGGGAATGAAAAAGCACCATAACTATTCGTAGAGAATGTAGCTTTTTTTTTTTTGATAATGATAATCAGTCCTCATGCTGCAGAGTACGAAGTGGAAGACAGGCAGGTCAAGCTGGTAGGATTATTTCCCTTCCGTGTCTTAGTGTAATTGAATCAGTTGCATTACAGGCAGGTTTTGTTTTCTTCTGAGTCGTGAGGAACCAGCCTCTGTATGAGGCAAGATACCTGATTATATGGACCAGTGGTCTGATCCAGCATGGCAAATGTTATGATCCTAAGAGGAGCAAAACCAATCTTTGCATAAAATCCTGCGTATGAGAGACTTTGAAATTTAGATGCTTCTAAAATCCATGCAGAGTGAAAGACAAACATGTCTCTTTTAGCTTGTGCTTTTGCCACTCCCCATTCTTATTTTCCATGCCTGAGGAGTTCATGATTAGACTAGGAGCTTCATCAAAGGGCAATTTTCAGCTGCCAAATAGATTTGTACAATAAATCCACACGGGGCCAGATTAACAAGCAAGAGAGACATCAGAAATCAAAAAGCTAGCTGCTGTATTTCCACAGAAAACTTGAAAGCATGATGTGCAATGATAGCTGGACTTTTAAAGCGATGCCATTGAAATACTGCAGTTAGTTTTCATTAGGAGCATTGCTTTTCTATCCCTTATCTTTCCCAAGGGTTTTTTTTTCTTTAGCAGACTGGAATTCCATAGGCATTCAAGGTCATGCCATCCAGGATTGTTTAGTAAGCTTCCAATAAAATAGTAACATTTCATCCAGAAAAAAAACCCACACAGAAGCGTGTGACTGCAATTGTCTAATTTGTCACACCACTGTAATATTTATAATAGAAAATTAAAAATAATCTTTAAACATCTAGTTTGCTTCACTTCTGTAGTTTTCTGTTTGCTCTAATAATTTGTACTGAGAATGTAGCTAAGGCTCTCTCGCAGATCCACATCTGAAGTCAAACTCAGTCCTCAGCTATACCCATAAACTGAATAAATACAATTCAGAGATTAGCCTGATCACAAATTCCTAGTCGTTTTCAGCCTTCTGGCACAGCAAAAGACTGTTTGACTTCTGAGCATGGCAGCATTGATTTTAATATTAAGAGAGCTTGTCCCTCCTTACAGCACACAGAAGGACCCACCCCCTTGGTCACAAGGTGACAGCATTTGTTGTTTTCATATCTCCACATGATTACACTGGTTTTGTTCATGTTCAAATGGGGCCACAATAACACTGTCTTGTCAACAGGGTGAATATATGGAGATGAGCCATTGATTTGTATCTTGTGCCCTCACAGAATGCAATCTCTTCTCCGTACAACTGCAAGTGCAATTGCAAACGGAGATTTTTTTTTTTTTCTTCTTCTTTCCTTAAGCATCAAGGTTGTCCAGATCTGTAATGTCAAAACCTGGGATTCTTCCATCTAATTCTGTTGTCTCAAATTCTAGAAGATGAGTATGAGAGGATTCCATGTAGTCTTGATGTTCATTCCCTTTTTATAGGAACGGTTTCATAGCCCCTATCAATACATATCACCTCCTTTCTTAAGTACAGCATAGGAATATGGAAAGACTGGGATGCAACCAAGTATCTAGGGAAGTGCATAAATGCCCGAGGGAGAAAGATCCCATAAACAAAGCAGAAACATCAGTTGTTTACAGTACACTGGGGACAAAAGATGTCTGCTTTCCACAACTCAGCCCCAGCGAGTTTGCTATGTCCCTTGGTTTAATAGAACAACCAACTAGGAAACATTAACATCATGGAATCATTTAGGTTGGAAAAGACCTTTAAGATTATCAAGTCCAATTAGCAAGTGAAAGGAATGTAGGAGATTGTGGGCATCTGTTGGAACAAGCACTCCAAGGATGAGTCCCAAACAAAGTGTAAACAGCAGAGCTGAGACAACTGTCTGAGTTATATGCTGGTGGAAAAGGCTGGGCCAAGGAGGAGGTACATGACTGCTCTGCTATTCTGCATGCCAGCCATGTCCACTGAACCTCAACAGAACTGGATACCTCCCAGCTTTGCAGAGTCCTATCTATTATGATCTCACCCCTGTCGCCATTTTTTATTATAGCATAATTTAACCATATGGATTGGGACCTATTCTCCACTAATGCAACCAGTCAGCACCCAATAATCTATCAACAGTAGAGACAAAGGAGTAGATTTAAGATGTTGCTTCTGCCAAAGGGCTGCAGATTGGTCCAGGCTGTCTGCTTAGGAGCTGGAGAAGCAGACATCCCCTAAATGTCAACTTTGAAATTGGTTCCAAATGGCAGAGAAGCTAGCAAATTTTTCACTTTGTGGTTCAGGACCTTTTGCAACATGTTTTTACCAATGAAATCTCGGTTAGAATATAGCACCTATATTTTCTGTGAAGCCATGATTTGCATCCTATTTCTCATCCTGAATAACTAAGTAGGAGAGACAGAAAAATGTGATTTCCATGACTCAGGTCTTAAAATGGGAGCTAAGATCCTATGTTCTTCTATCTACAGCTTTACTAACACATCTTTCCTTCCAAGACTGTCAAGGTCCCTAGAATATCTCTCCAAAGCTAACTATCCAAATCTACCTTGATGTAATATCACTGAACTTAGCAAGTCAGGGATACAGCTGCCTCAGCATATCAGGAGAAATACTGAGCACCTTCAACAAAAAAAATTAGTAAATAGCAATAACACCAATGAACATCTCTGTTTTGGGAACAGAGATGGCATTTACATCTCTTGGTTTTGGTCACATTTGCCTTAATACAACTGCCTTATTACCCATCAAGGAAGGTAAGACCAGCCAGGATAGTCCTACTGACAGTCTCCAGTTTTCTTGGAGATATAAGGGCCAAAGAATCCCTAAAGAAACTTCTCCCAGTTGTGTGATTTGCTTTTCCAATCTAAGAGAGCCAAAGTCAGGACACCTTCAAAATCCTACTGTTTAATGTGGCATGACCCAAATAGATCTGAACACAGCTAAGCAAGTGATTCCTTAGTTAGCATTCTGTCAAATAATTAAAACAAACTAATAAAAACACCTAATGAGGGAAAAGCCTACAGGAGTTCATGTAAGACTTTTCAAGGAAGACAAACACCCACCACCTCCTGATTTGTTTGCTCAGAAGCCCTTTCTCTCCTCTTTCTCCACACGCCTCTTCCCCCACTTTCTAAATGTCATTAATCCTTACATAGTTTTATGAAATGATGCCCACAAGCCTAAAAGGTACAATTAGAGTATCTTATAAAATGAATCACCAATCAGTTAGTGCAAGAGGTTGGTGGAAATAATAGAAGGAGGAAAATAAACCAAATAGAATGGAAATTTTTGCCTTGGGTAACAAATTAAGAAAACAGAACAAAACCCTTAATTTGACCCTTCTGTCCTTAGATTACTATTAGATAACTATTTTTCACTACTCTTTTCTTGCTTTTACAGCTGCTTCCAATTTGAGCCACTTTGGACCAGAACGGGAAGCAAGACTATCAGAACGAAAATCATTCTTTCTTATTCTCAGCATCTGCTTTAGAATGAGATCCCCAGAGCACTGAGGGTCAGCTAAACACACACATTTTAGAGATTATTTTTTTTTTAAAAAGAAACTTTTGAATGCTTTTGAGACTTAGCAGTACTTAGGAAACGTATAAGCTCCTGGGGACAAAAGAAATCAGAAATGAGGAAAAGTCTGTCAGACTTGCAAAGGTGATGTAAGCATTTTCCAGAAATGTACACCAGAAAGCATAGGATATATCTTATTTCTCTAGGTTTTCTTTTTGCAAGTACTTATTAAATATACTTCATGGTAAAGATATTACTGAAAACATTCTGTTGGTAGCTGAATGCTGGGAAGAGGCCAAATTAAAATTATTTGTAAGTTTCTGCATTAGACTTCCAATTTCAAGAACAATATACATCTTACTGGAGAACAGAAGCAGTATCACGTGACCTGCAAAATCCATCAAAACAACTCCATTTCTGACTATTAACTGTACTAAAATGCATATGAATACAGCATATGTAAGAATTCCTCGCAGAAATTCAGTAACTAATCTTCTATAGAAAGGAATGTGAAGAAAATATTTCACTGACTACAGATAACTATAAAGAAATACTGCTGTAACTTAACGGACAAATCATACAACAGTAACAATTTGGATAATTTGGGCAGAAACAGGTCAAAATAGAGAAGTTCTCCTCTGAGGACTAGAAAGAAGAAGGGCTTTCATCTTGTCATATTGCTTTAGTTCAGCCACACTTCCATGGTAACTCACTAGTTCATCACTCATTTTGAATTATTCAGACAAGTTAAAGGGGATCAATAATAGCAGATCTTCCAATTAGACCAACTCTCAGCACTTTTGTTGAACAAAGACATTTTGAACGACTATCAAGAAAGTCTTACGATCTGTATGGCCATGCTGTTTGATGCTATCTCTGCTTCCAGTGTCTCTGCAAAGGGATGGCTATTCCCTCTAACAAAGTCTGATGAGAAAATCTGGGGTATTCAATTCCTCTGACTTAGAAGCATTAAAATGGACAGGAAAAAAAAGTGTCTTTTTTCCCCAGTTCTCCCAAAGGCTTTCTTCAAAGAGGGATCCATATCACTAGTAAAAACTCCTTCAAAGGGCCCTGTCAAGATATCTGCAATAATTTTAGAACTCATTTGTTACTCCTTGCTGTTTATAATCCCTTCGAAGCAAGAAGCTAAAATCTATTTTCCTTAGTACTACATCTCCTCCACCAGGCACAACATGACGAGAAAAATGCTTTTCCAACATAGCATGTACTCACAGAACATCAAGCTCCATTTTTTAGATTCGCTCTATTACCTAGGTTCTATATTACTTAGATTTGCTACATTACCTAGACATATGGTTTGGAACTCAGCTGTATACATTGGCAGAATATGGAACAGCACAGTGCAACACACTATAGCAGGGGCTTAATTAGAAGGCTAGGTAACAAGGAACCGAGGAGAATGGTGAGAACAGTGTAACGAGATAGAACACGATTGGACCAGCAAAGAGATCTGCAAGTTTATAAATGAATCACACAAGAAACTTGGGAAAAAGTGTCACTCGATATTTGATTGTTTTGGGGTCATGATTGTACCTGACTGTACCCGTAGTCAATAGAAGCTCTTGCAGTACAGCCTTGCATTCAGCCTTTTAAAGGGGCTCTACATCCCGCACAACAGAGGCAGCAATAGAAACCACACGGTAAGCTGGAGGAATAAAAGCTCCAATGAGGGAACAACGTAGACTGCCTTCACATGAGCAAACAAATGATAAGCAGTTTGGGGTTTCTGTGGGATTTTTGTTTGTTTACTTTATGTTCTGACCACACAGTTGTAAACTGGCAGAAGCAGCAGAGAGAATTTCCTGCGGAAATTAGATGCTTTGTTTTCACAACTTTCAAACGGAGACACTGCTTCTCTAAGTCTGAATTGGGCAATCCAAACAAAATGAGGAAGAGTTTGGATATTTTTTCCCCTTCTTTTCTTCTTCATTAGGTTAAACAAAACCTTAGATAAGATCAATAGTTTCTTTAGTTTTATGTTTCGCTTCATTAAGAGTAGTTGGCTTATTGCATTTCCATTGATCACACAGACAGGGAGATTCAACAAAGACAAACCATCTCTTTCTCCCTTTCATTTGTGTCCTCCTCCCTATTCGAAATCAAATGACTTTTAAATGAGGCTGGGGACACTATTGTTTCTCATTTACATATCAATAATACCAACTTCCTGCCTTATCTTTCAGTCACTAAACTATTTTTAAAAGGAAAGCTACATTTCAATCCGAGAGAGGACACACAAATTCCTTGGAAAAACTCTCACAGCATCTTTTCTGGACTTTCTATCAGAAAAACTAGGTTCTGGTTTACCTCAGCCCTTCCTCAACATGCGGTGAGAGGAGGCATGCTTACCAGCCTTGTGCAATTAATATTTTAACCTCTTGCAGCCTCTGTAAGGCTTTCCTTGTTCTTTCCAAGTCCTTTGCACAATCCCTATTAGATGTTTCTGTGCAACTCCAAGCACGGTATCTATGCTCACAGCCAGCAAAGCACCTACTTGAATGAATTACTTTCATCACTTACAAGCAGGAAGAAAGCTAAAGAGCAGGATTGAGGTCTGCTGCACTCTATTACAAGAAGTTTGACCATTGATTCACTGAATTATGCTGGACTTGGGAGCCTCTGCTGCATATAATGAGATATTTCAAATCCTATCTGCTGTTTGTACTGTCCTTCAAGATATAAAAGTATCAAAAACATAAGGGCATGCTTGTCCAGAGGAGATTCTGGATATATGCCTACAGGGAGATCAATCCTATGCAATTAAGAAACAGATTCTATTCAGTTAAACACAAATCTACTAATCCAAATGTCAGAAAGTTCTAAATATAGGATGTTGACAACTCCTGCCTGAGCATTAGTCTCAGTCTATTGTTTACACACAAATCAACTTGAGGGTCCAAGAGTGAAGAACTCATGTTGAAGCCTGAAAAAAAAAAAAAGTGATCTCTTCTGTGATTAATGTCCACTTTGCAGGAATAATTTCAGAGCTTTCACATAGTAGTGAAGTAGTTTTGACTTAATAGGTGAAAGCTGAGTATTAAATGGCATTATCCAACAAAATCTTCAGGTCAGCCTGTCAAGTCCATACCCTAAATAATCCACTTCTAAGAACAAGCAAACAAGCAAGGAAGAACCAGCTCTAAGGAACACTAAAAGGAAGCAGAAATAGTGCAATAGTATCAATTTGAAAGAGATAGCTTATATATTTGGATGTAGTTTCTGCATGAATGTCAACACAATAAATTATATTCCTTTTTGGTTAAGTTTTTTGTTTTTTTTTTTTTTAAAAAGGCAAAAAAATGGACATACTTCAAAGCTGCCTGAATCAGAGAAGTTGCAATAAGTGTTTCTATTATTCTTATGATAACAAAATGGTGAAAAAATGCCCCCTCATGGTAATATTTATGTATCTTCCATCTTTGAGATGAAAAATAATATTAAACAAAGAAAAAAAAATTAAAATTATGTGTGACCTCATAAAAATAACCCTGTGATCCAACTGAGACTCAGCTTTTCAGGGTGTTTGGAATGAGAATTTCAGAACTGTTTTACAGCTTACAAACTGCTTTATGGGCCATGAGAATAGTGGATACCGTTGCCAGTCACAAGCCCTCCTAAGTGGGTTTTGCTCTTGTCCTCAGTGGCTGGCTGTGGTCCTGATCGGTGATGAAAAAGAGGACAAGAATGAATGTAGAAAATAATTTCACACATTTTAAAGGACTTCTTTAAAAACAGAATCTTGAACCATCTGCACTAGGTTTTTCTGCTTATTTTTGGTACCTCTACTATATAATACAGGCCCCCCTGTGGATTGCATAGTGCTTAAAAGAAACATCTGAATGTGGCATTTAATGTTCTCTTCTTCCTATTTCAAGCATCTAATGACAAAAATTAAGCAAATTTGGGTTAAAAATCTCACAGATGCTGAAGGAGAACAAATCATTAAGTATCGATACAATCTGGTATGTCAGTCTTTTTGGGTATTACAGTGGTTATTTAGGAAATCGGTGAAATCCCTCCACTATGGAGATCATTAATAGTTTTGTCATTGATTTTGTCAAGGTAGATTTTTCCCCACTGCCTCAAAAAGGTTCAAAACCACTGTTTTGACCTGTGGTGCCTATTAAAAAACCATTAACACTTTGCAGCAGTAGGGAATGTTAGATGTAATGCCCAGGGCAACTATATTCTCTTTCTTTAAACTGTTTGCCACTATTTTGTCCTGCCTCTCTTGTCTTGGAATTGATGTGTGCATAGTAGAGCACGGTTAAAACAACAGCTGAGTACTTCCTGGCTGCATTCTACAGAGGTAAAAGGATTAGTATAGAGTTTCCAAAGATAATGATTTGAATGTCTTATTAATTAATTGTTATTTGTAATAATGGCTCTTTCCTTAAGGGTCTTTCAGGATCCTTAACTGCTTATTAATGCTATATAGATAAGGACTGCTCCCTAGTGGGAGAAATGAGGAGGAATATGGAAGCCTTACACTGAAAGCAACAGGTCTGGTAAAGAAACATGAAAAAGATTTCACCATTTGAGCAAATGGAGAATTATCATCACTAAAATGCAATTGCCAGAGTTTATCATGTATACTTAAAAAGTGCCAGGATGTCTCATAGATGAATGCCTCTTATGCGTTCAGTACAAGTATAGCCCTTCCTACCAAGACTGGAACCTCATTTGATGTACAATTTGGATCTGTCTCAATCACAGTCACAGGAATACCCTGAGCTCATGGACAGCTGTCAAAACTAGCCTTAGATGAGGCTACTTTTGGATGTCAGTAACTAGTAACTCCAAATGCAGGATTCTCAGTGCAGGCTCTTAAATTTAGCCAGGTGAATGTTGAGGTAGCTAGCCTGTACAAAAAAAAAATTGGTGCCACTAGTATTCAAGTTAATCACCTTAGAACTATGCTCAAAGATGCCCACATGACCTGTCAACACATTTTTTTTTTACAACACTGTGAATGCCCTTATAAGGATAAGGTCCCTGTAACATCTCAAAAACCCTCCTTCCTTCAGCTCAGTGGTTTCAGCTCCAGACTGAAGTTTCTTTTTATTTCACTGCTGACTGAAGCTTCAAAGAAAGGACTCTCTTTTCCTGGTGTGGAAGGTAAGAGTGAAGGATCATGCAAAGATTTGCCTGAGGAGAATCTGAGAAGCATAGCTACATGGGTCCAGAGAGAGCAGACAATGGTAAGAATCAAGACAATGGCTATTCCCTCTGCTTATCCTTCCAAGCTTATGAGACATGCATTAGGAGGAGGGTGGCATAGAGTTCTTTGAAAGATTTACTCACTTTGTAGAGTCCATGGCTGCAGCTGCAGTATGTGCTCTCCATGGTGTAGCTCCTCAACACACCCATTTCCTTCCACACCACTACCCGAGCTGTCGACTCCCGGGACTTTTCCACCAGGAAGCTGCAGCTGTTCATGACAAATGCAGGAGCCACTTTATCCAGGATTTTAGGAAGAGTCTATGAGAAAATACCAGCAGTGATGAGAAAATGAATTGAGCAGATGCTCATGTGTTTATATCATACACACATATACAGAGACCTGTGTTTTTTCATGCCTATATAATCAAATCTCCATGTAGACACAGTTGCTCAGAGCTGCAACTAGCACATTATGTCCATCTCGTGCAAGATCCTCAGATTCTAACATTTGTTTCATCCCAAAGACTAAATGTAAAATATCCAGTACACTTCTTATACCTCATTCACAAACATTTTCACACCCAATAGTTTGGGACAGCTGAACTCACAGAGTTTTGTTTTTCAGGCTGCTTTGACATTAACCTACACCTTCCTATTGTGCTGCCAAGAGGGCTACAGTCATGCTTCAGTACCTGATATTCCCATTCTCTCCTCTCCAGCTATACTATGTCTCCTCCTGTCAAGCATCCACAATTTGACAAGGGATTCAGCCATGGGAGGAGCTTTGTCTGAACATAGTGGAGAGCAGAGAAAGGGGACAAGCATTCTCACAGAAGGTTGCACATAATTATAGGAAAGTAGAGCTTAACATTTAACTAACTTGCATTGTGAAACAAACCAAAATATCCTCAGCTGAGTCCAAACAATATATTTTATACACTTCATTTGGAGAATCACAATAAAAAGTAACCATGAAAACCCAGTAAAAAAATGACATCTTACCCCTGAGTGATTTTCTTATTCTAGAAATCATATTTCCCAACAACAAAGTCTATAAACACTCCTAATACACTGCAGTATCAAATATTTCCATCAGTGCAGAGGCAACACTTACTTAGTCATTACACAGTGCTAAATGTGTTACTTTTACACTCTATAAAAACATATAGCAGGATACATAAACCCTAGGTGTGCTCTACGTAGAGACTGGAGCTTTAGATACACATACATACACATATACACACGTGTATCTAAATTTTAGTGCTGGTTTACTAACCACACCATATGCCATGTGATCCGTCTAGGGAAGAGCAAGCAAAATGAGGACATTCATTATTTCTTTGACAACAGCCTTCTTAAACATCTGAACTGAATAGAATCGTATAGAAAGAGCTCCTGCTTATTGCTAATGGCATTTACCCTTGAATTTCATTCACTTTGGGTGGTGAAAGCCAACCAGCTAATTCACTTTCTAATAACAATCAGTTTCACTGACTGATTCTGAGCAATTGTAGTTCTGTTCTGTTGAGCTTTACTTTGTAGCACTGTAAGGAAATATTTAGTTTCACTGAAAGTGAGAGAATAATGGTCTTTTCTGAGAACTTGTTTGACGTAATGATAAATATTTGGCCTAAACTATTTTGCAGTATCTCTTGAAAACTGTTCAACTGTACACATCTCCATAACAAAGAAGTAAATTTCACTTTCCAGCATATACTGGCTGCAGCTGTCAATGGGCTTTACCAGTTCTATAAGGTATAGATCTAATGATCTAGAAGTTCCATTTTTCATATTAACAAACAGAGGTGGAGAAAACTGGAAAAAAGCAAGAGATTTCATTTTAAATCTGAGACCAGCCCGAGCCTCACTCCTAAGTCTGGATCTGCTAAGAGGTACAGCACTCCCTTTCCTGAGGACACACCAAGCACCCAGCACTTCTGAATTGCCTTCAACATGCTACCTGCTGCAGGGGGATCACAAAATAGTACATTTTCATGCAGTGCTTCCAGGTTTTTATGGATTTGGGTTGAACAGGAATTTAAAAAAAAAAATGCAGCAGAGCCATGTTATCCAGATGTTTACAAGCCTCATCACAATCAAGAGATCCAGTTAAACTGGAAGGTTTAGACAGATTTCATTCCACCCTTATCTGAACCAAAACACAGGTTTGTGGGTTGTTTTTTTAGTTTTTTTTTTTTTTTTTTAAATATATATTATGAAATACAATAATCAGATCCCTAATCCAGTTTAGCTTTTTAAAACAATTGAAATTATATGCATAATCAATCTTTTACACTTAATTAAATAAAAACTCTGGCAGGTAACAGTAATGTCTCTGTACGCAGGACTCATTTAGGAGCATTAGCAAATCTAAATTTAATATTCTTTTCATTTTACCAGCATTCACTGCATTTCACACTAATGGTTCTTTCTTCTCTACTTATTCTTCTCATTAATTATCTTTCAATAGTATATTTTGAAAGAGTGAGAACACACCCTTTTAAAGGATGCTTTTAAGATAGGGCAGCGGTGTGACTATGTTCCCTTTTTCAAGCACAGCTAGATTTAACATGTATAAGGGCAAAGGAAGCTACTCACCTCACACAGGACCCTGTCCATAAACCTCCAATCCCATCAGAAGAGAATGGAACTATATTCTTTTAATCTGTCCCTGCACAGGTTGCTGTCCATGAGGCTTGGAACAGCTACCAAAGAGAGAAATCTTCACACTGGGTGTTGTAATGCCAATGCTGCACAAGTAACCTACGGCCACCAAATATTAGAAGGTAGAGAAGATTCTTACTCCTGTATCTCACCAAGGCCTACAGCTGAATCTATGACCTATGAGGCAACGGCTGTTCCAAAAAACATTTTCTTGAAGTATTTGGTTTCTGCTCCTGGGGAAAAAAGCCAATCATAGTGGCCAGATTAATCCACAGCTACCTGCAGGAAGCAGGAGAGAAACCTGTGCAAACAGTTCAAGGAAGCAGGTCTGAGACAAAGATTTGCAATTGCAGATGGATTCTCCTATACGCCCCATTTCCCTATCCTATGAAGGAAAAGGGTGGAAGAGCAGCAGGCACCCATCTCCCACCTTATGCAAAAGAGGATTTGAACCATGAATTCTTTCTTATAGGCCGCTGCAGAGTATTCTTGGACAGCCTTGAAGCCTTTCTTCATTGTAAATTCAAAGCAGACTCCAGATGCTGACAGCAGCATTTGAATTCTGTTTGTGTAACACTGAACTGTCCTCAGCCTTTTCAAGCCCTCTGAATTCAAACACGACAGAAGATGTCCTGACTGTAAGTACCCTCTCTGTTTTCTTTGTGAGAGTGTTTGCCACAGGGACCCTCACAACCAAAGCTGGTGCACTTTCTTCCAGTAAAGTTTCAGTATGCTGTGTACAACACCGTAAATTGAACAGGGAAGATGTGGCATCCTTATGAGAGGATAATTAGCATTTGTGCTGAAGTAGTGAAAATTATAAGAGAGATGTAAACTGAGAAAGACTTTTCAACCTCTTTCAGGTTGGAGTGAACCATGCTGTAACTCTATAATCAGTTTAAGGCCACAATTAATGTTTTGTGAAATTAACATTTTTTAAGACTATAATTAGTGCTTATGAGAGTCTTTTCTTCCACAGAAATATGTTATTTAAGAGGAAAATATAATCTAAACAGAAAAAAAAAAAGAGATGAGGAAGAAATAAAACCATTTGATAAAGGAGACATTCACATGAAGTAGAAATAAAAAAGATTTTAGTATTTGTTCTTTTTAACTCCAGTAGAATTCCCCTAGCTATGACACCAAGCACTTGTTGTGGAGATAACTCCGCTATGTTAGATCTGTTTGACACCTGTTCAATACCCCATTGTTTTCTGTGAGACCAGGAGTATTTTGTGATGAAGCCATTCAACTGAGTAGGACAGTGGCACATTGTCATTTTCTCAGTTGCCATTTTGTAATTCCTATTTATTTTCTTATCATGGTGGAGTGAGGGGACAAAAGTGCATGTATATTCAGAAATTATAAAGCACACAAAAATATGGTTGTTCTGTTTGTCTGTAACCAAAAATTATAGCACAGCATCTTACCAAAATGAAATAAATAGGCACACATCTACTGACAATGTTCTTTACCTAATACATGAGAACGTTGCACATTATTTGAAACTCTCTGGACCATTACTCCTCTAGAGGAAGGAAAGCTTGCATCTATCTCCAAAATTGAGAGCTGGCTTTATCTTAACTAGTTGTGAGGCTGCACATACACACCAGTAACTGCAGAAAGGGACAAAGCGGACCTACCCTGTAGCCAACATCTTCTGCGATAACTCCTGTGTCGACCATGCAGCCTGCTTGCCACAAGGTCTCCTTGATGCTGCAGCCATAAAGAAACACATTCTTTCTCTGGGAGTGTCCGTGGTAGTCACAGAATACCTAGGGAAAATAAAAATAAAGGCAAAATTTTGAACACTGAAAAAATAAAAAGTTTCCTAGTTCTTTGTAATAAGCACTATAAGACTATGGGGGGAGGGCGCTAATGTTTTTTTCATGTAGACTCTGGGCCATGCCTATAACCTGTGTCAAACTTTGTTAGTCAGTTGTATCTTGCTTTATTTATTCAATCTGACATGATCTCAGGGATCCAGAGTCAAGCCTAGTGCATTTCTGTCTGCAGCAGAAATAAACATGACACCTGTGCAAGAATCCATGGCAACTCAGGAACCTAAGGGTTCATGGTAACTTATGATACCACAACAGAGCAATTTGTCAGGCTCTGTCTACTTCTAAAGACCTCAACTCCAGCATTCTCCCCATGAGAGTGGAAATCTGTACTTTCCCAAGCAATTAATAATCACTTCATCTTTCAATTCAAAAACTATGCTACATAATTTTCAGGAAAATATAACTATGCAATTGCACTGCGTAATGGTGTCAGATCTTTGCATGAACTCCTGGAAGCCAAGCACAGAACATGACCTATCTTCATGGCAAATAATATTATTACACACTAATATACCTATCTAATCCATCTCTCATGTCAGCTGTTGTATAAACTAGGCATGAGGCACATTCCCAGTTTCAGAGGAAGTTCTGATTGCCTGTATAGGCAGATATTGACTCCTATAGAAATGAAAATCACGATTTAATGACCCAAGAGGTAAATATTGACCCAAGTCTTAAAGAATAATCAATCTCAGTGCCCTCTGAGATATGAAGTCGATATACACACCACTGTTACATATATTCTCCATGTCTTTATTAGGAATATTCAGAAATCTGTCAATGAAAGGACAAGAATTTCTGAAGCAAAGGAATTGCTTCATTTTGAAATGGTATTCACCACTTAGCAGAAAGAAGCATCAAGACTTCATTGAAACAGTTTTCCAGGGCTTATGTCAGAGACAAAAGAATGGGTGTAGGAAAGTAGGGAAGAATTATGTATCATTATAATGAGATATGGGGAGAAATATGGGGAAAAAATACACATATGCTTACGTATATATACAAGAGGGGAGAAACAGATGGAGTAGATGAGCTTCTTCCACCAACTGTTAGGAAAAGATCTACCCTGGTATGTTTATTTACCAGCTACAGAGTAACTAAGTTTAGCTGCAGCAAGTCAGGGAGTTTAATCATCTAGGAATGGAACGTGTATGTTCTCTCTGACAGAACATTGACACGCTGGCGAGGCTAAGGCATATATGCATAAAGAACCATCTCACTGCACTTAATTAGGTGGACAATTAAACATATCTCATGGCTTATAAGAGCTCCTTCTTTTGGTTTGTGACCTGCCCACTTTCCCTCATGCACCACCACTCACCTCCAGCTCTCTGTGCAGGGCTCTGGGTCTGCACATGCCCATCCCTGCAGCACACACTCTTCGCACCTGAATCGTATGAACAGCAACCTACCCAACATCAACTGCTGTACTCTTGCTACCTATCAAATGCAGAAAGGAGAGGACAGACAGGGCAGTCTGAGAGCTGCTCACCCCACAACCACCATCATTTCTAAAGGAAAAAGCCAGCACTGCACACACATTGGGCCGAGTGCACATTTTTCAGGGTTTAGGCAGCCCCTGCACTTAAAATAACTATGTCTGAACCACGTGCAATTCTCACGTAATATCTGCTTCCAAAGAGCTGCATGCATTGGTTCTCTTAATGACAGACATTTCTCCAGCTAGTGTTTCATCTAAGCTATCAGCAATACACAGTCATAGCTTAGGTTAACCACTGGTACCGCCTAGAATTTATTTCTATGAATATCAAAGAGGTTTTTATAGCTTTCACCGTATTTCAAGTCAGAGAACCCAGCTCAATTGGGTATCAATTACCTGACCATTTACAGAATTACCAACAGAACTACCAACACACAAACCCCACAATATATTACCTGCCTAAAATAGTATTTTAAGTATCAGAAACCCCACAGGGATGATAAGATAGCCAGGTAGCAGGGCTGCCTGATCAGTAGCAGGTCTGTAATTCTGCATCTCAAGAAATCTGTAGCTGAGCCCTTAGTGACAGGTCTGAAATGAAACCTTTTTTTTTTTGGCAGAGGATTATCAAAGCCAGGTTCTGTAACACGGCTGCTGTTCCAGGCCATGGAATCTTTCACTAATTGTCACCAGCTTCCACAGAGAAGAATCAGCATCACTGGAAATACTTTCATTCTATTTACAAGCTGCATAGACGAACTAAGTTTGCTGGATACTTCAGTCACTCCCCATGTTTATACTCAATTATTCTTCATAATACATTCTTCTCCCTCATTATTACACTACGGGGTAGCTTATGCCTCACAGTTCAGCCAAGGCTAGGTTATATTTTGTAGTTTGAGCACCCAATGAAGAACTCTTCTGGAGATACTGGCCAAAAACTAAGCAAACTTGGGACCTAACAGTCCTTTTTCTCCAGACTGTTCTTCCATATGCCTGGGACACTAATACGTACAAATTGGTGAAACTCCCAAGGCTCGCACTGATTAGGATATGACTCAAGATCCACATGCAAATTATTATCTATTTAAAGTTACGTGCCTGCACTGATCATCCTAAAGGTAAGGACTATAACTCAAAAACAACGCCCCTCATGAGTCACAGAACTAGGTACCTTTTAAAATAAAGGAAAAGTAAAATAGAAAGTGGAAAGCAGAAGATCTGTTGGGAAACAGAACATTTTGAATTTCTTTGTTTTGCATAAAGTCTGGTTTGTTGGGTATTTTTTGTTTGTTTGTTTTGTTTTGTTTTTTTCCTTAATAGCACTATGACAGGACTTTGAATCTCAGAGTTTTTGAGGTAGGCATGCCTACATTTTTTTCCTCACAATAAGCTACATCTTTGCACACAGATGCTGGCTTTCAAGCTTGATATAATGCCTTTGAATGGCAGAAAACTCTGCTCAGTGCCTCCTGGTCCCTAGGAAGTTCTCTCTGTCCCCTCCAAGGGCAACCTGCTCTTCACTGCAGCTTAGATTGTACAAGCTGCAGGGTGCCCCACTGAATGCTGCAACTTCATTGTCAACAATAATTTCTAAATGATAGAAGTTTCTCACCATAAATGCTCAAGGACAGAGCAACTTTCCTCTCCCCATCAGACCTGGCTACTCCCAGACAAAGTTCTCCAACACTCCAACCACTTTGCTGCTCTCAGTCAAAAGGAGATCCCATGCCATGGAGGGCTGTAATACCACAGTGCATCCAGTCCCTTGTCTTACTAGTGTTCCCAGAGCCAACAAGAAGAGTTAAAAAAAAAAAAAAACAAACCCAAAACATCCCTTAGCAGGCTCTTTTCTATAGAGCTCACCAATTAAAATAGCTTTGGTTTGAAAGGCTGTTAACTTTAAAGTTCTTTCCTTTTCTCCTTCAAGCAGCTTTTCTTTGCTTTGAAGAAACTGCTTGCGCATCCCCAGGATAAATGAAACTAAATCACTTCACAGAAATCATTTGGCTATCAGTGAACTTAGCTCCATGGGATCTTGGTGGTAAAAAAAAAAAAAAAGAAAAAAAGAAAAAGAAGAAACCTAGCTTTCTTCTGGAGGAGGGGAAAAGGCATTTTTGAGCATGTATAAACTAAAATCAATGTACTATTCAAAGGCAGAGAAAAATCAGTTTACCAAGTCTGACATGCAGCCTGTGAGTGAGGGAGATGAGAGGTTCAATAGTCTCCCTTCACTCTATAACGATGAAAACTTGCACAGAGCGTTCAACTTCATGCACCTGGATATGACAAAGATGGCTGTGTATTAAAAAAAGCCAGAGAGCAAATAGCAGGGTAAAACAAGACTAATCCTACACTGCTTTGAACCAAAGAAAAAGGTGGGTGAGAAAATTTGCAACCATGAGTCGAGTTTCCAAAATATTCCTCTGCCTGCAGAGCTGAATTCCAGGGCTGTCACCTTCGCCAAAACTCACATTCACACAAGAATTCACTTAAGCTCACAGACATTTTCACCTTGTCTGGGGCTTTTCTCATCAAACCCACTAGGAATTTGGTGTTGTTGAACATTTCTGCCTGACTGTAGCTATTGTCAGCTATTGTCAGCCATTGTCAGCCAACCTGCCCATCCGTGCATCCCCTCCTCTTCATTAACACTCGAACCTCCCCTTGGTTTTCCTCCTGAAGTCTTAGAACTATCTTTTCATTCTTCTGGGAAATAAGATTGATCAGATGGGACATATCTTAGCCCTATCCCAGCTGCAGCTTTGAAACGAGACCCATCCCTCATGAATTTCTGGTAGCCCCAAACCCAGCCATTTTCTCCCCGTTACCAAAGCAGCATGGCAGTTCAGACATTTGGAGGGCTGCTTCCTTTCTTTCTGTCATTGCATGGCTTGTTCCAACATGGGCTTTTGCACAGTCCATTCAAACTAAATCTTTGTGGTATTTCTCCAACCATTCATTGTCATGAAGATGGCAATAAGCTACTTATAATATTTCACTTAGCTGGGAGTACTTCAAGGATATTAAAAAGCTTTAAGGAATTCATTTTTGTATTTATATTCCAGGTGTGCAGAGATTCTGAAATTTGGAGTTGTTGATTAGGAGATTCAGCAAGTAATAAATATCCAAGACTTTCAAAACAATTCTGTAAATGAAAGTGTGACAGCACATGATGCTACCTAAATCAATCTAGCTCTAAAACAAGACTGTTCACATGACTGCAGTAAGCAATCCATATACACTAACTCACAAAAAATCATGGAGGAGACTCACCAGAGGAGCCCGGCCAATGCTGCGCAGGTAATAGAGAAGACCTTTGGTGTGGTAAATAGTTGGATGGAGCTGGGAATTGGGTGTCAACCACTGTCTGTTCAGATCATCTCCACTTAATGAACAACGGTGGCTGAAATCAAAAAGCAGCACATCAGAAACTAGCAAAACAACAGCTGATTTCAGAAAGTTTCCATTTCTGGCAAGGCCAAGCACGGGGAATGTCAATTAAACCACAGATGAATGTTTTGAACAGCAGGCTGGAGTGATCCAGTGGCCAGTATTATATTTCAAAGATGCTTATAGTATATGAAATTTTATAATTTCCTTTCTTTCCAAGGTTCACATAGTTGCAGTCCTGAAAATAAATGCAATCTTTCCTTTACCTGTGAATGTACAAATGGAAAGACTAAGTACAAAAAAAAGAGTCTTCTGAATGTTCTAAATACTGTGCTATCTATGAAATTCACCCAGCTTACACAGAGCACAGGCTTCTCAAAAACTCCACAGTAAACAAGCGCATCCAACTCCTACTCATTCTAATTGAAGACAGGCACTTGAATCTCTTCGACTAGTCTGAAATATGAATGCACTTAAATGAGATGAGCTGGATATCTCATTTAAGCTTCTCCACTCTCAAGAAATGCCTCTATCTAAAGCATATCAAGAAGATCTTGATGCATGCTACATCATTATGTAGAACAATTACCTAGCTTCACTGCAAAGGCTGAATAAAAAGCTAAATAAGGATCCCTGATTTGCCCTGAGAAAACGTTTTCCTTAATTGCCTTGAACATATTCTGTTACTGGCTCAGTGATCAGTGGAAGACTATGCAGGATACTTGACCATATGGAGCAGTACATCACTGTACAATTGTGCAAAATCCAACTAATCTCCCTTGTTAGTGACTGTGTGTACATCAGAGCCTCCTCATGCTCCTCAAAAGATTTGCTGCAATTTGGTCCACAATTTTCAAATCACAGTGTGCTGATAAAATTCAGGAATCGACCCTTTAGTATATAAGCACTAGAATGCTTCTGGAGGCATTGTAAACTTGGGCTGGCTTGTACTTAAAAAAAGCCCACAAAAATTAGAAGAATCCTAAGTGTTGGATGACTTCCTAGCTATGAAGTTGCATCCACCTTTGCTCTTCTAGCCTCTTAGAACAAAATAAAGTATAAGTGTCTTCGTGGGGATGTAGTCTGTTGTATCAGCAGAGCATTGCACTGCAGCTAGAATGCATCTTTGTCATTTTCAATGTCTTGCAAATGATACCTCAAGAAAAAAAAAAAGGTTGCAAACTGGGATTTATTTTTTTTTTTAAACAAAAACAAAACAGAAACAACAAAGAACTGGTTAAGAATGGAAGACAAAGAAGTAGTAAGAGTCACTAAGGATATTTCATACATTTTAATGTAGAAAAACAAGGTCTCTAATGCCATCTTGGGGTTTCTGGCAATATCACAAGATCCATTCCATGTTACTCTAGTTTCACTGTTATCTGAATTCCCTTCTTTCCTCGCAATCCATAGTTCCCATGTTACTCATTCAGCAAATCAGAAAAGATTAGCAATAGCTAACACATCGGAAGTCAGCAAATGCTGCTGTGATACTTCTGCCAAAAAATTCTACATGAAAACATGACAACTTCTGCTATGGTTTCTTAAAGGCACTTCAGATAAAGTTACCTTTAGGCTCACCTCTTCTGATCTTCAGGACAACAGCTGCTCAACTGAGATTAGCAGCTGTATTTCTGCCAAGAACTTGTGTGCTTACACTGTTTCATTTCAATAGGTACAACTCCACATAGAGAATCACTGGGTTGCATTCAGAAACTCATCTTTCCATAACGTGACTAGTGAAAAAATAAGATCCAAACACTTCCTTGACATAAGCAAGTGATATCTTCCTGTACCACAGTTATATCAGGTAGCAAAACTAATTGAAAATAACAACAAAATTTCCATTCTGAGGGAAAGAATGATAACTGAACTTTTATTCTCATACTTCAATTTAACATTAAGAAGAACATAAAAGTCTTGTTATTTCAGAAATACTGAAATACTTTTTCAACATTGTCATTGCTCACAAAAAACCCTCTACTCCCTTCACCTTTCCTATTGGGACTGACACTAGTTTGTGTCTACCCAAACCATTTGCACATGTCCCTCTGCTAAAATGCTTCAGTAAACACTGGAAGAGTCCAACACAGAGACACAAACCTGCAGCGAAGGAGAAATATGGCAACTGAAAACTACTACTGGAAGGACTGAACAAATACAAAGATTAACATCAAACCAACGCCAAGCTCCGTTCTTATTTCATTATTTCTTCGACCTCTAAAAGCCTCTGTAAAAAATTTTCTTCTTCCTTCAGAACACATAAAGAAATGCCACGATATGTTAGAAGAGCATGTACTACTGCAGAATCTGGTTCCTCAGAGGCCCGTGGACTACAAAGCACACTCTCACACCTATTCACAGCTTCCACATGCCAACATCTCTGCGGCTCAAAGCACCCTCACTTTTAGACGTGTTGCTCTGTCCACAAAACAATTTACCAGCTCTGTAGTTCTCATACAAATTGTGACTTTTCTTAGAGGTGACCCTATGACAAGCCAATACCCTCCCCTGCAGTTCACAGACGTTGCTGGTTGCTCAGTACTAGTTTAGTAAGCGGCATCCAACCCTAAAACAATAATTTGAAAGCTCTTATTTAGTGCAGGGACAGAAAGTAATGTCTCTGCTTATAGGCAAGAGCTGCGAGACAAAGTTCAGTTTTGTCCCTTCAACGATTAACATCTCTGGTCATTTGAACGACCTTTAAATATTAGCTCTCAGCCTGGCAGCTTGGATTCACAGCTCTTAAGGAGAAGCAGAACTTTAATTAAATTATGAGAGGCTGATTTTTCCCATCCTGCTCCCTCCTCCCATCACACTGTTAAAGTCTGTTTACTTTTGTAGATACCAGCTCCCTGCCAGCCCTGTTCCCTCTTATTCCTTCCTTTCTTTTCTCTCTTTCCTAATAGCAATGACATTCACAGATAATGGTTTTGTCCGTTATGCTCTGCAACCAAGGGTGAAGGTAAAATATTAAGCTGATTTCAAGTGCTGATAGCAAATAAAGGGACTGGGAAGCTGATACTGGCTTTGGATGTTTGGCAAGATTTAATGAAATTCGCTGCTCAAATCAAAGGCATTTCATATAACAGAGTTCCAAGCTATTATATTTGCTTTAAATATTTTATGTGGCTTTTCTCCTTTGCAGCTTTAGCAAGACTACCTGCCATCTTGGATGGGACTAGTAGCAGCTCAAAAGAAATTATAAAAACATTTCCCAAAAAGAATACCAATAAGAAAACCCCACCTCTGTCTCTATGCAGATTACCTGTAATTCTGTAATTTGTTATAGATCTTAAACCCAAATATATTACCCAGATAGATCCAAAACAAATGGCATTTCTCTCATTCACAAGCCTGATGCTTTTCTTATAGCCCTGCCTCCTCTTCTGCTTTTATACAGCCAGGACACTGTTTGCTGTGCATCAGGCTATGAGATAGCTGTTAGTGACCTCTGGGGCAGAGCATGGCTACCACACAGAGCACAGCAAAAGGAGATGAAGCAAACACATTTGAATTTCTCTAAACAGATCCTAGTGGTACCTCTGTAGGTATCTGTAGAATGACTCAAGGGAAGCTACAGAGCTGGTGGAAGAAAAGATCATCTGATCCCCACTAACTAAATTTTTCAAAGTGGACATGGCCAGAAAACTCTGTCACAATGATACAGGCAAAGGTGTTCAGCACTTGCTGTTGCCCAAGAAGAGAAACACTTGGACAGTTTGTCCTTCCAATGTATCCAATAGTGCCACATAGCCCAGCAAGATGAAAAAAAACCAAACAAACCAACAAAACCCAAAGCATTTAAGCCATCCAGTCCCTGGAAAAAAAAAAAAGATAACTCGTGTGACTGGTTCCAAACAGAGTAAATTCATCCTTAGGTGAATTTTTTTTTAGCTTCAAATATCATCAGTATACACCATCAAGAAGACTCCTATTTTGATGCAATCCTCATCTCTAAAGTTGTATAAATGTAGGTAGTCACACAGGTGAACTACTCTATGAAAACTGGATCCCTGTCATCTAAAGTTGATATACCACAGACAGAAAGATTGAGATTTCCTTCTAGCACCATAGAATGGTTTGGCTTGGAAGGGACCTTTAAAGGTTATCAGACTAGATGACCCCCCTGCAGTCCATAGGAGATAACTGAACTTCTAACTGAAGCATTAGAGTCTTAATCTGAAGGCATGGAGAGGTCAGAGGGACTTAATAAGAAAGAGGTTAAGTAACTAAAGAACAGACTTGTTCAGTTTAAGACAGAATTGTATTTTATATCTGTTTTCACTTTTAAGACCTTGCTTTTAATCTTGCACCTCAAAGCCTGACATTACATTTTACTAAAGATGTGTTCTCCTTGTTGTCTTACTCTTAAGCCTACTTGGCTCTGAGGGCAAAGTAACCTCAGATACTGTGCTAAACTGCACTGGATTCTGCACGAGTCATGGATGGATGGAGCGAAGCTACCTGGTCCTAACTGAAGGCATGATAAGGTCAATGGAACCTTTTAGTTGCTTGCTAAAAGCCTGGATCAGCACCTTGCAGAGGTAGAAAAACAGGAGGGGTGGGGGAAGAGAGATAAAAAGGAAGATACACAGGAAAAACAAAACAAAAGGGAACAGGAGAGTCAGAGTGAAGAGACTGGGGGATAAATACAATGGACAAGATATTAGTCAGGGAAGAAAACAAGAAATGGAGAGAGAGAAAAAGTCACATTTTAAAGAAAAGGTGTTGCTGTGCTTGGAAGATAAAATGATTCAAAGTCTCCAGTCCATTATAGATCCATCCTATCCATTATAGATAAATGGAGAGACAAGGCCCATCATATTGAATGAATGATGTCAGGACTGATAACAACAGCACCTGGGGCACATGGAACTATAAAATCTAAAGGGATGCATTGTGTTTGATATGTAGAGAGCAACATCACCATTCCTTGTGCGTCTTAAAAGCAGATAGCAGTACTAATGTAGGATAAGAATAGCTATATAAAAGTAGTAGGCACAAGTAAATACCAGGACACCATTGAGCAGCATGGGTAGACTCAACCAGACACAGCATGCTGGACTTTATAAATAACTACTGACTAGGATGGAAGCAGGAATATTTGCATTACAGTGTTTTGGTCTTGCCATTCAGAGAGCTCAGAGAAACCTGGAGTTAAAAAATAAAGAGGAGGCAGGGGATATTCTTATTTTTTCTTGATTTTAAATCTTTTCAGAAAGTAAGACTCAGTGATATGAGGAAGAAGCAGCAGCAGCAGCAAAGTCCTCCCTTGTAATTGAAAGGAAAATGTCAGAAATATAACCATTGTTTTCTGTCTTTAACCCTGGATTTGTTCAAGCCCGTGTGCTGAAACCATAATGACTATATTCATCACGTGTCCATTTCACAGAGATGCTGATACCCATTGCGCATGCAGGCACTGCACCGTGGTACTGCCCTGTGATGCCAACGGTCATTCCAGAAACAGAACATCACCAGAACAATGTCAATACTGGAGGCTTTACACTGAGAGCAATCCAATATAACATCATGCTTATGTGATTCCATCGGGTTTGCATGGCAAGCTTTTGGTAGCGCAGGGGCTACAGGGATGGCTTCTGTGAGAAGCTGATAAAGGTTCCCCCCGTGTCCAATAGAGCCAATGTCAACTAGCTCGAAGACAGACCCACAGCTGGCCAAGGCCAAGCTCATCAGAGATGGTAGCAGCATCTTTGAGATAACATATGTAACATGAGGGGAAAAAAACCCTGTGCAATTGCAGCAGGGAGTGAGGGGTGAGAATGAGAGAAACAGCCCTGCAGACACCAACATCAGTGAAGGAGGGAGAGGGGGTGCTCCAGACACTGAAGCAGAAATTCCCCTGCAGCCTGTGGTGAAGACCATAGTAAGACAGGTTGTTCCCCTGCAGCCCGTGGAGGTCAGTGGTGAAGCAGATCCACCAGCAGTCTGCGGACCCCATGCCAGGGCACGGGGGATGCTTGGAGACTGTGACACCCTAGGAAGCCCACACTGGAGCAGGCTCCTGGCAGAACATGTGGCCCTGTGCAAAGAGGAGTCCATGCTAGGGCAGGTTTGCTGGCAGTACTTGTGACCCTGGGGAGGATCCATGCTGGATTAGTCTGCTCCTGAAGGACGACACCTCGTGGAAGGGACCCATGCTGCAGCAGTTCATGAAGAACTACAGCCCATGGGAAGGACTCACTTTAGAGAAGTTCATGGAGGACTGTCTCCCATGGAAGAGATCCCACACTGGAGTAGGGGAAGAGTGTGAGGAATCCTCACCAAGAAGGAAGGAGAAGCAGAAACATGTGATGAAATTACCACAGCCCCCATTCCCTGCCCCCCCATGCCACTGGTGAGAAGATGGAGAAAGTCAGGAGTTAAGTTCCGTTGGGGAAGAAGGGAGGAGTGGGCAGAAAGTTAGGTTCAGTTTTTATGTATGTTTTGCCTGTGATTGTAATTGGCGAGTGATCTCTCCCAATCCTTATCTCAACCCATAAGCCTTTTGTTATATTTTTTCTCATCAGTCCAGCTGAGGAGGGGGAGTGATAGAGCAGCTTTGGTGTACACCGAGTGTCCAGCCAGGGTCAACCCACCAAAGTGATGTAAAACAGAGTGGGATTTAAATGTTTGGATATTTTTCAGAAAATTCAGAATGACAGCTAACTAGTTGTCTATCCTCTGAAACTTCTGTGTCTTAATAGCATAAAAGAAAATGGAAAGTGCTGAGAATCTCTTTGCAGAGCTCTTCATTTCATCTATTTAATTTTATAGCAGACATACATAAGGACTTGCACTACAGCACTCAACAGCTGGAAGCAAAGACAGGAGATTAGATGGCAAGGTATTTTTCCTACTGTGCTCTGGACTGCACCATTAATTACATAACGGAGTTATCTTTCCCACCACAAAAGTAGGCCACTTAAAGCTCCCTCCGGGACATCTCACTCTTGCATCTTGGCAAGCCGCAGGGTTTCCCTGCAGTGAGGTGTTCTCTTCACCTGGTTACTCCAAGGAGTGAAGAAAGTGATGCTCTTCCTTTGTTCGGGGTGTGAAGTTATTAGATTTTCCCCTGTTTATGGTGAAATACAGGTGAATGGCTCCAAGGCATGTACACAGACATTGATGAATGAAACAGTTCCCATCAGCATTACTGCAGCTAACAATTCAGTTCTGATTATTCACTCTTTCCTTCTGACTGCAAGCAACATGAATGCTAAAATGCCTATGTAGAACCAGGCTCAACAGCAGTTTTGCCTTCCTGGCATAACCAAAGCAGCTGGGAATTCAGGAGCCACAATGCCTATTCCTTATCTCTTTTTCTTCAAGTGTACACTTCATTCCTAAATTATATTTACATTCCCCTCCCCACTTACTTATGACCTACTGCCATGCTAATTGCCCTTAAGCCTCATCTGCACCACATCTTACTATCACACCTGCTTTCACCAGGAGTGAAGACCACAGTGTGCATTAGAGCACCAAGGCAGGCATGCGCTGTTTAACTAGATGATGAAAACCAAGGGCAGGAAGTCAACCCCTCCTAAGAAATCCCCATAAAGTACCAATCAATGGTGATTTTTCAATTGCACTGTGAACTCTTACTGCCTAGTTTATTTTATGTCTAGGCCTTTAAGAGGAATTTTTTTTTTTACTACTTTCTTCTCTCTCTCTTTTTTTTATTGCACCTTACATACAATGCCAAACCTATCTCCTGAATGACACTTGTGCTACCTGGATGCCAACCAATTTAAGGATGACATTGAAAGGTTCCATCTCATTTTGGACTGTGGCTGAAGGATCTATCTCATTTTGGACTGTGACTGCTGTAAGACTCTTCCCTCCCGGCACTGACTAATGAATCCATGATGCATAATGCTTCCTCTAGGGCAAAGACTATCCTGAAGCATCACTCTGCCAGCTTCTTCTTGCCTCCCTACAGATGAGCACTGATACTAATTAGTGTAATGAGCCTTCAGTGTTTCATTTGCTGCATCTGACTGATTCTGTCACAATGGACAATCCTTGCTTCCCAAGATAAACAGTGCAGTCTGTGCTCTTCTCATTCGGTGCATGTAACTGTCTCTCTAACCTTGCTCAGCTCCCTCTGTTATACGGGTTCCTTTCTCTCTCTGGACACATTTCATTAAGTCACGTTTTGGTCACAAACCAGTAAAGAGATGCAGAATGAGATCTGCTTCACCCCAGCTAATACTGTCAATGTCATAATCAAGTAAGACAAGACATTCACAGGACGTACTGAAAAGGTGAGTTAGCAGCACTGCTGCAGATAAGCCAACCTGCCTCCCAGTTCCATATCAAAGGATGCTCATCAGATTTCTACTTCTTCCCATTTTAACAACCAGATAACACAAATATATTAGATATATAAATATAATAGAAATATATAATAAAATACCAGATAATTTATTCACCTGCAGTGGCCCATGCTTTGCACTGTCATTTATGAGAAATGCAAGTAACAATGCCTTGTTCTGTTTTATGAAGGAGCAAATAAGGATTTAAGGAGCAAATAAAAATGTAGGTTCTCCATTTCTTGACATTGTCCACGAGGCAGGGTCATCTCAAGAGTTATCAGGATCTTCAAATAATT